>CAUYON010047891.1:0-17152 GCA_963573935.1 Arctocebus calabarensis
GATGGGTCTCCAGGTGGGGCTCCCGATGGGTCTCCAGGGAGGTCGCCAGGGGGTCTCTGGGTGGGTCTCCAGATGGGGTCTCCAGTTGGGTCTCCAGGTGGGGCTCCAGATGGGTCTCCAGGGAGGTCGCCAGGGGGTCTCTGGGTGGGTCTCCAGATGGGGTCTCCAGATGGGTCTCTAGATGGGGCTCCCGATGGGTCTCCAGGGAGGTTGCCAGGGGGTCTCTGGGTGGGTCTCCAGATGGGGTCTCCAGATGGGTCTCTAGGTGGGGCTCCCGATGGGTCTCCAGATGGGGTCTCCAGTTGGGTCTCCAGGTGGGGCTCCCGATGGGTCTCCAGGGAGGTCGCCAGGGGGTCTCCGGGTGGGCCTCCAGGGGGGTTTCCAGGCACCCCCAGAGGATGATAGTTCTTTGATAATATTCCAGCTGTCTGTCTCCCAGAGTCCGAGGCTGCTGCTGTGATTGACTGTGAGGCAGAACCAGGGAGAGAAGGATCTGAGTAGCAAAGGCTGTGCTGTCTCAAATCTCACTGTTCTCCGCAGATTCAGCCACTTCTAGTCCTTTGAATTGCAAGTCTTTCACTGATTTCCAGAATTCTGAAAAAGTTAATTAGGACAATTTTTGACAGCCTTCTCGTGATCTTATGGCAGAGAGGGTCTTTCAGTTCTTAATCTGTCATTCTTAGTGACTCCATCATTTCCTCATAGTTTAAAACTTTTTTCTACTTCAGATTTTTTTTTCTTCTGAACTTCTTTTCCCCCTTTCTTCTCTTTCTGTGTTGTTGATGTTTTCTTTCTATTTACATTGTGGTTTTGGCAGTGGCGTGGGGATGTGAAGTGCAGTGATGCTGAGATTTGGTTTTCCCTTCTGTTACTTTGAGAGATGTTCCTCTAGCAATGTGGACGATTGTAAACACTCAGACATTCCAGGGGCCTTCTAGACGGAAGTGATCAACTCAAGTCTCAGTGTGAGCCAAGGTGTTTTGAATATCTTTTCCAGCTTTGTACCTAATAAAATGTAAAAATATTTACTATTTATCATAGTTACTGTTTCAATACGTTCAACAACTAATCATAATTTTTCTTTCCTAGTATCTTATTTGCTTTAATTTTTTTCTAGGTCTAATGTTTATAAAATAAGGAGTGATGCTTATTTTCTTCCTTTTTTTTTTTTTTTTAGAATCTCAAAATGTGGATTTTATTTGTAGTGTTCTTGTGGTGGCTGATCAACTTCTCATAACTCGACTGAAAGAAATTTGTGAAGTAGCATTAACTGAAAGACGTGAGTAATTTTGAATTAGAATATTATGTGTTTTTTGGCCTGGTGCCATAGCACAGTGGTTACGGCGCCAGCCACATACACTGAGGGTGGCGGGTTTGAACTCAGCGCAGGCCAGCTAAACAACAACAACCACCACAAAATAGCCGGGCGTTATGGTGGGCACCTGTAGTCAGCTACTTGGGAGGCTGAGGCAAGAGAATCGCTTGAGCCCAAGAGTTTGAGGTTGCTGTGAGCTGTGATGACACAGCACTCTACTGAGGGTGACATAGTGACACTCTGTCTCAAAAAAAAAAAAAGAAGAATATGTGTTTTCAGATTGATCTAGGGTTACCATGTTTTATTGACTTTAAGATACTGTTTAAGGTAAAATACACCATTATTTTTTCGTACTGTGAAAAATGCCAGAACATTTAAATTGTTACATGCCATTTGTAAGCCTGTTACAGACATTTGTAAGCACTTTTGTATCTCAGAAATATGTGAATATCATATTGAAATATGATATTAATTTTTATGGAAATGTCATTAAATAATAAAGATGGTGTCGCATTTGTTTGGGAACTTTTCAAGGATGAGGATTTGAAAGCAGGATGTTTTTTACCCGTTGCCATGATCTTAGCTGTAGCTGTTTTTACCTGCCCATGTTCTGTTTGCTGAAATCTTCCTGTAACTTTCTCATTAATGTATCTGAACACAGCACATCTCTTTTCTCTCAGGCTTTTGCTTCTCTCTTCATCATTTCACTTAGTTACATGGCCATCCTATTGAATACTCAGCTTTGAAACTCAAAGTTGATTTTTGTTATTTTTGTCCCTTTTACCTAAATCCTGTGAGCTGTCACAGCTGACACATCTGAGCTGTGTTGTGCTGTTCCTCTCACCCTGTTCTCACGCTCACTGTGCGAGTGGAGGCCCCTGTTTTCTATATCTCCCGTGTAGTGTCACGCAATCTTCTAGATGCCCCTTTCCCTTTATTTTTCTCTTACTTTAATCTCTCTATAAAAAGTAACTATGTCTTCCCCCTGTTTAAATATTTTTAATTGTGGCCGGGCACGGTGGCTCAGACCTGTAATTCCAGCACTCTGGGAGGCTGAGGCAGGAGAATTGTCTGAGGTCAGGAGTTCGACACTAGCCTAAGCTAGAGCAATACCCTAGCTCTACTAAACATAGAAAAATTAACTGGGCATGGTGGCAGGCACCTGTCCCAGCTACTTGTGGGGCTGAGGCAGGAGGAGCACTTGAGCCCAGGAGTTTGAGGTTGCTGTGAGCTAGGCTGAGGCCAGGGCTCTCTAGCCTGGGTGACAGAGCTTTATCTAAAAATAAACAGAAAGTTTAGTTGCTTACTGTAGAGTAGAGGTTCAATTTCCTATAGCCTGATGTTAAAATTTTTTGGCTTTCTAATGTCAAATTTGTTCTGTCTCATTGCTGCTCCAGGAGATGTGGAGGAGGCGCTTGCCAATCTTCTGATGTGTACTATCTCTGTACTCTAATTGGTACTCAGCTTTGCTCTTATTTCTCACTTGAGCGCTGTGGACTATCTTCTTGTTATGAAAAACATAACAACAGATCTGATCTCCTTTGAAATAGAAAAGAAAAATATGTGACAATAAAAGAAAAGCATACAGTAGATATAAAATATACTTACAGGCGAAAATCACTCAGGTCTTGGCGTCCTGGAACAGTCCTCCTTGGCCCTGGCTGTGTAGTCAGCCCTGTTTGTGAATTCTTTGATTCGCAGACTGGGAGGGGAGGCTTTTGGGAAGTTTGAGGGGAGGCTTTTGGGAAGTTTGGTCCCGATTAGGGGCACTGCGTGTGGGTGCTTGTTCCCAGATGAACAACTCTAAAGTCGTTTTCCTATGATCCAGTTTCATCATTTTGGGGAGATGTAAGACTTTGTGTTCATCATTAGTTGAAACTTTAGTCAGGTGTGAGGCAGAGACCGTTATTGAAAGAAAAAAGAAATGGAAGAAGCCAGTGACGTAGAACAGCTGTCTGTCTTTCTCTATGGCTGAGACTTGAGTGAGTAAGAGGAAGTGGAGGTGTCCAGGAGGCTAAAGTTACTGAGAAGTAGGGAGGGTCTCTGGCCAGCCAGGAAACTTCATATGTAACAGCACTAGGGTTGTAACTGAATCCAGAGTCTTTGGACAGCATGTCACGTTCCACACCGGCACGAGTAACCCGGCGTGTGGCGGGGTATTGAGGTGCACGCACTCTCCACACGGCGTGCGTGTTGATACCCTGACATGTGAACATGTGCACGTCAAATCTGAGGGGTTACCAGCATTCACATATTGTATAGAATTACTTCATCAGGTTTTCTTAGTTTCAAGAATCTTTTTAGTTTTACAGAAGAGAGAATAGCTACTCCTGTGCTATATAAGTAAAGAAAGTTGTTCGTCAATGAAAGTTAAAATACTCAGAAAATGTTGGGGGAAGATTGCCATTTCTCTACGTTTGCTCTTAGGTGACTGTGATGCCCTTCTTTTGGTTTTGCTTAAAATATTTGTGTTTGTGAGGTTATTTTTCTTTATGACCATTGTTTGAAAATTACTTGGGTATATTGGGATGAAGGAGTTCTATACATGTATTTGCCCCAGGGTGTTATTCTTGGCAAGTAAATACTTTCATTTATTTCTTGTTCTAGATGTTTTATTTAGATGTTTTAGAAGTTTCTTACAACTTCACAAACAACTATATTTCGTTTGCTGTGGTAACACATACTCTATCTAATTTTGCAAATCTTTCTTCTTTTTAGTAACCCTTAAGAATGCTGCTATGCTCCTGGAATTTGCAGTAATGTATAACGCTGAACAATTGAAATTATCTTGTTTACAATTCATTGGACTGAACATGGCAGTTTTACTTGAAACAAGGTCGGTCAGGTGCCTGTGTTATATGTAGCAGAAGCACATGCTTGTATATAACAGCAAATATGTTAGTAATTTAAAAGTGAATAAACTTTACCTGACTAGAAAGAATTTGGTAAATGCTAATGATTTAGTAGTCACAGACATTTTAGAATTAGAGGGATCTTAGAAGCTTTTGAAATGCTTTCAGCAATGATTTTTAAAAATGAAATAAATTTACATATTTATTTTTTAACATAAGGTCAGAAATTCATTCATTCAGTGTAAAGTAAATGGTAAAAAGAATGAGGCTGTTTGATGAAAACAAATTCGAGACTAGAGTTTTTGGTGACAGTTTTCAGTTTCATCATTCTAATTTAGTTTTGTATTTTATCTCAGTAATAATTACAACTAATATTTAGTGCTTACTATGTTCACATAGATTAGCTCAGTTAATTTTCATGGAAACCATATGAAATCAATTCTATTAATTTCCTTGTATTATTACAGGTGAGAAAACCCAGGAATTTTTCTTTCTTTCTTTTTTTTTTTGGCAAACAATTGAGAAAATCTTGATCTATATAATTGTTATAAAAGTAAAAGTTTCTGATATCTTAACCTTCCCAAATCAGGACAATCTTTAAACTAATTCCAGAATGTGATTGAAATTGAAAAAAGTGTTCTAAGTTTTGGAGGTACATCACAAACAGACTCTTAATTCCAGTTAGGGTTCAATTTAAAGAAAATTTCTTTGCACTTTGAGATCTTTTTATTTTGTGAAAAATTCTTTTAGATTAAAATTAATGTTATGCAATATTAGATAGTGTCCTTTTAAAATGCCTTTGATACCTTAGTGTCAAAACCTGGCTAGATTTTTGGACTAAATTTAATTTCAGTTCTGACATTCCATTAGTGATTCTATTTATAGCAGTTTTATGACTCTGTATTGCCAAATGAAGCTTCTTAAATTCATCAGAAAAGTATCAGCCAAAAAATAAAATGAGCACCAACTCTGTCTATAATGTGATATTGGAAAATGATTTGTCGCACTACTATTGTTCAACTATTGTGCTCTAATGAGCACATCAGCTGAGCCATTTAATTAAAGATAGCACCAGCTGTAACGATGTCTCCACCTGTGCAATTATACGTGAATGGAGATGCACAACCACACGAGGATTTGTACAGACTTAGCCTCTCAGTGTAAATGAGTGTGCACAGGGAGGGGAGGGCGGGCAGCTTCGCAGCTGACTCGGCATCACGAGTTCATCCAGCGTTCATGCCCAAAGTGCTGAGAACTGGGATGGCACAGATGTGAATATGCAAGTTGTTTTGTTTTGATCATAGAAAAGGTTTAAAGTATATTTCAGAATATAAACTTTGATTTAGATTTTCACTGATGCTTTCAAATACCTCTTTGGAACCAGAGAGATGCTCGAAGCCCATCCTGAGTCCAGCCAATCAGTGACCTCACTCTGCACACGTCACTCTGAGTCCAGCCCATTAGTGACCTCACTCTGCACACGTCCTCCTGAGTCCAGTCTATTAGTGACCTCACTCTGCACACGTCACCCTGAGTCCAGCCGCTTAGTGACCTCACTCTGCACACGTCACCCTGGGTCCAGCCGCTTAGTGACCTCACTCTGCACACGTCACCCTGAGTCCAGCCCATTAGTGACCTCACTCTGCACACGTCACCCTGGGTCCAGCCAATTAGTGACCTCACTCTGCACACGTCCTCCTGAGTCCAGTCTATTAGTGACCTCACTCTGCACACGTCACCCTGAGTCCAGCTGCTTAGTGACCTCACTCTGCACACGTCCTCCTGAGTCCAGACCATTAGTGATCTCACTCTGCACACGTCACCCTGGGTCCAGCCGATCAGTGACCTCACTCTGGACACATCACCCTGAGTCTAGCCGATCAGTGACCTCACTCTGGACACATCACCCTGAGTCCAGCCGATCAGTGACCTCACTCTGGACACATCACCCTGAGTCCAGCCAATTAGTGACCTCACTCTGCACACATCACCCTGGGTCCAACCAATTAGTGACCTCACTCTGCACACATCCTCCTGGGTCCAGCCCATGAGTGACCTCACTCTGCACACGTCACCCTGAGTCCAGCTGATTAGTGACCTCACTCTGCACACGTCACCCTGAGTCCAGCCCATTAGTGACCTCACTCTGCACACGTCACCCTGAGTCCAGCCGCTTAGTGACCTCATTCTGCACATGTTGGTTCTCAGGCCCAGAGGGTCAGGGGAGTTGCTCAAGGTGGTTATTCTGCTAAATGGTAGTGTGGTGGTTACAGACAAAATTCAGATCTTAGGCCATGTTCTATTAATAAATAGTATTCTTTCTGTACTTATAAATTATAATTTGTGAGAAGTATATATTTGCTATTTTTTTAAGATGAGAAAAATTCTTTGTACCCTTAATGGTAAGTGTTCCTTGAGTTGTATTAAAAATATTTGTTTGCTGTTTATTTTAAATATGAGGCATACAATAACTATACCTATTTCCAAAATAATTTGTATCATCTACTATATATATATAGTAGATGATACATATATATATATATATATATATATATATAAAATGCTTAAAAATAACTTCGTTACTTATTTGGCAATGTGAAATGTCTACATATTTGATAATCTTGACAGGTAGGATATCACTGGAGTCTTAAGATACAATTTTGTTTCCTATATTTTAGGTCTCTTGATGTTTTAAGTGATGGCGTATTGAAGGATCTTTCTGTGTTCTACCGAAAAATGGTAAGATTTATGTTTTTTCTGTGAAAATTTCAATGGCTTTAATATTACCTTCTTAAGCAGTATTTTAGATCATATTTCCTAGTGGAATAATTTTCTAACTAATTCTAATGTAAGATCTTTTAAAATGAGAACATAGGATATCTTTATAGATCCCATAGATAAGTATGATTTATACTTAATGATAAAATTGTTATCTATTTTAATTCCTTTATAAATGAAAGTTACTGAAAGCTTCGGAGTCTTTCAGTAGTTAGAAAAGTTAGGACAGTGTAAAAATGTGGATTCACATGATCCCTAAGAATGCATTAATTGGTATATAATAATAAAGTGGAGCTTTTCTCAAGTTGTTTTTTTTTTTTTTTTTACAGTTTTATGGAATACACTTTTTAATGACTCTAAGTTTGGGAAATTATTGTGCAGACTTTTTCTAGTTAATGTTACCACATATTAAAACAAACGAAATGTTTTACATATTTATTTATGTATTTATTTTTGAGACAGAGTCTCACTATGTTACCCTTGGGGGAGTGCCATGGCATCACAGTTCACAGTAACCTCAAACTCCTGGACTTAAGCGATTCTCTTGTCTCAGCCTCCCAAACAGCTGAGACTACAGGCGCCCACCACAGCACTCAGCTGTTTTTTTTTGTTGTTGTTGTTGCAGTTGTCATTGTTGATTTTAGCTGGCCCAGGCCGGGTTCAAACACCAGCCTTGGTGTATGTGCCTGGTGCCCTACCCACTGAGCTACGGGCACCACCCTCCATTTTAAAAAAAGATATTTACAGATACATTATTTTAAAAAATGACATCTTTAATTCTACAGATTCCAGCAATGGATAGACGAGTCATTACACCTTATCAAGATGGACCAGATATTAGCTATTTGGAAGTAGAAGGTGGAGACATCTTTTTAAAAGAAGAAATAAATATAGAACAAAATTATTTGTAAGCTCTGTTGTTGGTTCCCCGCCCCCTTTTTTTCTTTCTTTCTCCCCTCCTTTCCTCATCTTGGACACTTGATACTTTATATTCTTATATGTTGATATTGTTGAGAAATTCTGATGTAAGTGATAAGTATTTATGTTCATTCTTAGCCTTGGTATAATATGAAGGTAATATGTAATTATTATTTGGAAGTCTAACAAATTTAAAGTGTAAATATAAAAAGTATGTGGACTTGAAGTTAAGCATATTGGGTTATCTCAGTACATTTATCTTAACTATCTTTCTGAATTCTCCCAAGATTGCAGATAAAAATAAAAAAAGGTGTATTACACTAGAGCAGAGAAAACAGGAAAATCCCAATCACAGGCAGGAAACCTTAAAAGTTTTGAAAGTTAGAAAGTGGTTGCTCAAGTGGTAATGACCTGAAACAGGAAACACTACAACAGAATTCTGGAAATGCTTAAGAATCAGAGGTGCCAGGTTCATGAAGACGAGGATGAGTGCTGAGACGTGAGAAGCCTTGGGTCTTTGGTCTCTTCCTACCACATTTAGTCAAGGTATCGCCCCTTCTCTGTCTTGGCAGAAGACAAGATTTGCCTTTGGAGAAGTTAGACAAGGAAGGCTCCCGAAAGGAGGATAGCTGGTACAGATGAAGTGCTTTTCCTTTTTAGCACTTTATTTTATTTTATTGTTTTTTATTAAGTCATATACACATAGATCATGAATACATTTATGCATATGGGATACAATGTGTTGATTTTTTTATATACTCTGGCATGCTTACATCAAACCAATCAACATAGCTTTTGCCTCATTTACTTGATTATTGTGTTAAGACATTTATGTTCTACGCTTGACAGATTGGACTTGTACCCTCCCAATATGCTCCATAGGTGTGGTCCCACCTTTCACCCTCCCTCTATCAAATGCACCCCCACCCTCCCTTCCCACTCCATTTCTCTCCTGCGTCCTTCATTGTGTTCTGTCTTTTATAAGAAAGTGTGAGTAAATGTAAGTTGGTTTCAGAGTTCAGGATTTCATTCAGCCTATTATAAATAAAAAATACTACGGCTGCCTCCCTAAAATTTAGAAAGCCTTCCCCCTGCCCCCTGATTGAAGCATACACTTACCCCTCCATCTGCTGTTTGAGATGTTAGCATCTGCAGGGTCATAACCAGGACATTTATACATCCATTATCCTATGGGACTGAAATATTTATAAGATTAAATCTATGGTAGACAACTGCCTGGGGATCTAAGTGAATGGGTTTGGTCTTTGTACACTTTGAAAACTGCACTGAAACTTGAGCTCCCCCTTCCCCCAAATCCCTGCTTCAGGTAAAACTAAAACATTGGAGGAAAGGGCATTTTGCGGAAATGTAAAGAAATTTATTCCCAAGGAGAAAACGATTCTAGATGTGGATAATGATACAAAGACAAAATCATGTTGTAAATCTTTTCTTTTCTTTCTCTCTATAGGAAATAGCCCTCAAGATAGTCCAAGAAATTTCTCCCCCAGTGCCTCAGCCCATTTTTCATTTGCCCGGAGGTAAGCACTTCCTGTGAGTGGTGTAATCGATGCTGTGTAGAGAATCCTGCCTCTTCCTCCCCTGCCTTCTGCCTCGCAAGGTCCTGCTCATTCTTATGGAAGGCCTTCTTGTAGCTCCCCTGGCCAGATGAGTTTAGGCTACTGGTTTCGGACTTCCTTGTAACACACCTGCTTCAACAGTTTTCATGGTTCCTTCTGCTGTTGGTTAGTTACACCCGCCTTTCTTGGTACTTTGCTACATAGTCCAAGATGGTGAGCTCCCAATGCGGGCAGAAGATTACCCTTCCTCTCTATTCTCCCACTCCTATTTTAGGGACTGTGTGTGCTTGGTGCGCAAGACATTTTGACCAGATTTTCTGAGCCGATGTTATTGAGACTCAGTTCATCTATGTCCCTTTTTTTATCGTTGAAATATTTGTATAAAAATGGATTTCTCGGGGTCACATCTGAGATGCCTCTCTGTTTAAGAGCATCAAGTTGGCAATATCTTGATCCCCTTGAGGAAAAGCCAGCTGTGAGCTAGACAATGTTTTGTATTTTCTCTTCCTGTCGTGTTTAGTTTGGGGCACCAAATATCAAAGATATATGTGTCATATCTGGATCACTGAGTCAAGAGGAAGCTTTTGTTGCTCAAGACAATGGTGGGTGTGTGATCTAATGTCAAACCTTTTCAGTTACGAATTTTCTGTGATTTAGCTAAGCCAAAGAGGTACATATACATGGTCATTTCTGCTGCATTCTGCACATGGAATTAGTATACTTCACCCTACAAGGGTGAAACCTTCACCTTTTTGGGCTCCTCCACTCCTCATATGTGTATGCCTTATCCCCCTCCACCCAAGAAAAATACCAAGAAAGCAAAATGCCCCTTCAGCCAGGTTTCTGAATATTCAGGATAAATTTGGTTTATTATTTGAATGTCTTAGATATTTGCTAAATTTTCCTCAAGAGATGTAATGATATCCTGAAGTGTATGAAAGTAGCACTTAATAAAGACACATAGGTAGGCTTAAAAATATAGATAGTACCAAAAAATGTATGTACAATCAGAAAAGGAAAAAAACTGCATTAAAATTGTAGTAGTATTTATCAGTCATGTTTGTTATCTTGTATATTGTATCTCTTATAATTGCAGAAGTCAAATGTGACTTGAATATTATAGTTTTAATAGTTTTTTCTTTCTTAAAGTGTGTATACATTTTTTTGGCACCTGCTGTATGTTTGTTCTTACATAAAACTTGCAGTGTTCCATTACACATAATGCATTTTATATTAGGAAATCCCAGGGACCAGGCATGGTGGCTCATGCCTGTAATCCTAGCACTCTGAGTGGCTGTGGCGGGAGATTGCTTGAGCTGAGGAGTTCGAGAGTAGCCTGAACAAGAGTGAGACCCTGTCTCTACTACAAATAAGAAAAATTAGCCATCGTAGTGATGGGTGCCTATAATCCCAGCTGCTGAGGAGGCTGAGGCAAGAGGACCGCTTGAGCCTAGGAATTTGAGGTTACCATGAGCTATGATGCCAGGGAACCCTAGCCCAGGGCAACAGAGTGACCCTTTGTTTCAAAAAAAGAAAAAAAGACAGAAAAGAAGAAAGAAACCCAGGGAAAGGATATGTTTACAGCATCTTCAGAATTTTGTATAATTAAGATTCCCTTAAATGTCACCAAAAAAGTGTGTTTTTTTTATTAGTCATTTCTCATCATATGTTAAATGCCTATGCGTATTCTACCATAGGCATAGGATACAGAGTGATTAAAATATTATCTCCAAAGAACTTATTGAGACCCAGACTTTGGTTTTTTCCCTCAATCTCAGCTTTTATTTTTTTAGTGCCTTATTTTAAGTATTGTAAAGGAAATGTGAAAGTTAGTTGGAAAGGCTTTTTGCCCAAAGAATATTAATTCCCGATGGTACTTCTATTTTAAGTGGGAAAAGAAATCCTTTAAAATTGATAAATAAGTGCCCACCATAGTCTTTAAAACACATTTATACAAAGGGGGGATGCGTTTAATTACTGTAAGTAATAAGAAAAGTGGAAATCTCATTACAGAGTGCATTTAAACATGACAGAAATCATAGTGTCTTAATCCTGCCAGATTTATAAAAATGAATAGGATCTAATAATTAAGTAGGTGACTAGAGGACAGATCAATCTGGTTTCTGTGCTATAAAAAAAAGTACACAAACCCCCAGGCATGTTAATTTTCGACAAATAAACCATAAACCGTGACGGAAGATTATCACGGGAGACCTCTGGTTCATTTTGCATGAATTTCCAGATGGAACTCCCTCCACACTCTTCAAAAAGTATTAATTTAGATTACGATGTGAGTGATCATCTTTTTAAACTTTTTTCAAGTAAACAGAACCCTGTGTTAGTTATAAAAGCTCTATTAATTACGAAAACTAAAATTAGTATGTTTTTTATCTAACACCTGGGGTCTTTTCGTCATTTTAGAGTCGATCGCCATGCAGGAAACCTGGAGAGTCTACTCGTGGGTGTTAATTCCCTTCCACTTGGTGTTACTCTCTGCGCTTTTAGGAAATAGTGTTGGTTTGATACTCCCACATTTAGTTTTGTTAAGTTTAGTCTAATAAAGGAAAGAGTCCTCTGTTTTTGAAATTAGTCTTGGGTGAAGGGATCCAAGTCAGGCTTATTAATCTTTCCTGTACTGTGTGTTAATACTGCCTAGCAGACATCTCCTCTAATATACAATCTAATTATATACCAGAAAGTATGATGACATGCATTGCTCTCCATACTCTCTAATAAAATACAGATTGGAGAGTAAAATTATCAAGTTAATCTTTTAATGTGAAATTAAAATAAAGGATTAAAATGAGTACCACAGCTTGGAGCAAGGAAACATTTTCACATTGCTAATTGTCATACTTATTTACAATTTACCTGTTTGTGGAGTTAATTTTTTTTCCTATGTGGTAAGATGAAGGTCATAATATTGCCCTACCTTTCCCAGAAGATGCAGAGTTTTACATTAATAGAAATTGCTTTTACCTCCATTGGAAATATAGAGCCCTTAGAATAATTGCCTTGGGTCTCTCCTAGTTGTTAGTTACCATTCACCAGGTTAAATCTCAGAGGTTAGTTCTACAAGGAGGTTAGCAGAACAGATTTGCCTGCGTGGTTCAGGTTGAATACTGATGGGCAGTAACCTCCTGGTTACTCTTTCAGAATTCCTTTCATTGGTTACATCTTACTGGCATAGTCCAACTTGTTTCAGTGTCAACTAGAATATATAATATATCACCCCAGTGACTACAACAATTAAAGAAAAAAATTGACTTCCTCTTGGTACAGTTGTAATGGCCAGGTTGATATGGAGACTTTTCACTCTTTGGTGTTGAAATGATGTTTTGTCATCAGCCTCTTTGTGTTCTCTGTTCCCATTAGATATTTTTCCCTTCTTCCTATTTCATTTAATGTAGCACTGAGCTTGCCACCCACAGGGCAGAGACTCTTCAAAAAAGTCTCGTTGCATGACGAAAATGTAGACTTATCTTCAGATGACGTTTTATTGGTAGCTTCTGCGAAGAAAAGACAACATTGTTAGGAGGATCCAAATTGCATTTGTGTGATAGCTTTCTTGAAAAAAGGACATGATCTTTCTTAAGTACTGTGTAGAACATATATAGTAACTTGCGATGTGCCGTTGTCATGGTAATGCAAATGCAATGGTCCTTTGTGCTCCATTTGAGTCAACAGACACAACGACTTGGGGAACTTTATGAGACATAAATTATTTCTGGTCCATGGCTGTACAGAGTACTCAGCTCATTCTTGTTTAAACATCTTTCTAGTTGTGTGTTTTCCAGAGCGAGCAAATGTAATTTATGCTTCAGAACTAATAAGAACATGTCTCCTTTTGGAATTGTTCATTCATCTGAAATATGTTCATTGATACCCAAGGGAAAGGAGAATTAATGTATCACAAAACAAAATCATGGTGGGGGAAATTGTGTCCCTCAGTCTTTCCAGAGACTAGCTCCTGATGATTGCTATTAAATGGACTGAATAATTCTTTGAAAATCATATCTTTTTCTTACATGTTTAAATTGGAGGTGTTTAAAATATAAAGTATAGGCATGCATTTTTAAGTCTTAAATAAGTAGCCAGATAAAATAGGATCGACCCATGGCCATTCAATAGATATCATCTTTATAAACATGTTATTACTATTATCTTCTTCATAAATCTTTAACATTATAATTGTTTAAAATATTTTTAAAGACTATATAACCTAGTTCTCCCAATCTCTTGTATTTGACATATTTACATATATCTTATTTTGCTTCTTTTTTTCAACATAATTGATTCAATTGTACTCCAGTCACGGTGCAGAAATGTAAATTGTACTAAAGCCTTAATGTTGTAGTAGTTCTCTGATTTTGCCACTTGAATTTTTCCATGTTGCCTGTATTGAAGGTAACATCCACAGCAGCCTATTTTATTTTTCCTTTTGATGTAAATTTAGGTTAAAACATGAGTTTTTAAAATGAGCATCAATGGTGACCTTTCTCTAATTTAAATCTAATAATTTGAATTCCCTGACTTAAACTTATTGTGAGTGCGTCTCTGATAAATTTTGTCCACTCTTGTCTCTTACGTGGTGAACTACAAAATGTCTGTGTGTGATCTTGAAGTATTGCTCTTTATAAAGTGTGTTTTTCCTGGTTTGCCTCTTGGCACATTTGCCTGTATTTGTTTTCACGATGTCCTATGACTTTAAAGGCACATTCTTACTCAAAATTGCTAGTGAAGTGACAGGTCTGCAATGCCAGCGATCTCATGAAATTTGCTTTCTCGCGTGCTCCTCCCTTTGCAGTCGTATTATCTCTGCTACTGTATTAACTCATCTGAGACCGTTATGAGGACCCTAATTCATTACCAGAGTCCAACTCAGAAGCTACCTGTCCTATCATTATTTGGAGATAAAACCACTCTCTTCACGGCTCCTGACAGCTTTGCCTTTAAGACTGGGGCAGGCAGCTGTACTCTTTGCCTTAAGTTCTATCACTAGTGGAGAATTTCTCATTCTGCCCCCACTGTCCAGACCAGGGCTGCAGGCTCAGAAACTCAGCGAGAGGCTTTTGCTATAACACTTCATGAAGCCAGGTCATGGCAGAGGGCAAAAACTCTTAAGAGATTCTGAGCATACATCAGTCACTTTCTTAAGGCTAAAGTTATTGGCCACTTCAGTCTTGATCCAGCCATGAGCCCAATGATCCCTTCTTCCTTAGGCGCAATGAGTAGAACTGTTCCCTGGAAAATGATATAATATGCAGAAAGTGTTTAGGATGCTATAAAAGTCACCACGGGCTCTGTGCCACATTGGAATTCAGGCCCTTGCAAAGATCGTTGGCTCTGGGTATGAGTTTCCAGATAAGGGTGTTTTTCCTCCTCCCTTTCTGTTTTTATTCATTTGAATCTGCTGAGTCTGACCATTGTAATTATCCCTGGTATTCATTTTGTCAACGTGTATTAGTGAGAGATCAATAATATGGATCAACCCATTCACTTTCTACTTGTTTGGGTGTATTGATTCAGCTTAAATAAAAGTCAACCTGCTGTATAATGTTTGTTTACCCTGCTCCTTACTCAACATTTGCACATCCTCCCAGACTCTGGTTGTGTCAGTGTTTGACTAAGAATTCTGGGTTTCCCTGGGTTCCCACGTTAGCAGTACTCCAGTGTTGGGCTAAACTAAACTCACTTTCTCAATAGGACTGATGGACGCCGCTGGTCGTTGGCCTCTCTCCCCTCCTCTGGCTATGGGACAAACACACCCAGCTCGACGGTTTCTGTAAGTGCCTGACATTTTTGTCGCTCCTTGCAACCACAGAGCTGTCACGCAGGCAGTGTATTCTCTGAGTGTTTCCTGGTAGGGAGGAGAAGATACATTTTGTAAGTGCCACTCTGAGTAAGAGATGTATCAAATAATGGCCTGATAAGCATAAAAAGGACATACTTCTGCTGCAAGCTTTTAAACTGCGGTGCATAAGTTGAGTCAGCTCCAGGATTTGCAAGTTTGGAGGAGATGGGCAACTTATTCTAAAACCACTTGGTGTAGTTTTGGGGGGAAAATCCACAATCTTGTCTTATTACTTTGGTTCCATGCCAGTGATATTAGTACTGAAAATGCCATTAAACTTTGATGGACTGAGTCTTTTTTCTCATGTGACTTAGACAGAGAATTTTTTTTTTTTTTTTTTTTTTTTTGTAGAGACAGAGTCTCACTTTATCGCCCTCAGTAGAGCGCCGTGGCGTCACACAGCTCACAGCAATCTCCAACTCCTGGGCGTAGGCGATTCTCTTGCCTCAGCCTCCCTAGTGAGAATTGTTTGTTATTTCACTCCCACCAAGGAAAAAAATGGCAAGCCTTAAATCAGCATTCTCAGCTGTCTTAAAGGACCACAGCATTAGGAAGATTGAGAACCACTGCCTTAAATTCTCTGTGCCTTGTAGGGAAGAACTTTCCTTTAAGGAGAGATGAAAACAACTTAAAAGAAGGTTAAGAAAAATAAAGAGACAAGGTAGAACCATGAATATAGGATAGAGGGAAAAGGGTACTCTTGCCCCAGACCATACATGTCTACACAGGGCCTAGCAAATACTGGAAACAGCAGGTTAAATATGTGCTGTTTTTGGTTTAAACTAGTGATGTTGTGGGCTATCTGTATCTGCAGGGCTTTAGAAACTAGGTTCATTTAGAAAGCACGTTGTAGGCGTTCCATGAATGAGGTGATCTGGTGATCCGGCTGCCCTTGCACCAGCCAGGAATGTGGACCTCTGGCTCGAGAGGCCTTCTGATTCATTTCCTTCCTCATTTTGTCAAAATCTCTGGTTCATTGTGTAGGGATATCCATCTATTGTATTTTTCACAGCTCCCAGCACTGTATTAAGCACATTGATTCAGCCACTAATAACCCTGGAGTTGACAAGAAACTGTAGTGATATAAACTCTAACTGATATCACTCCTACCTTAGTATATGTTTCCAGAATTCTAAATGTAATGTGGGTTTTCTAGAGCACTTTTAAAATCAAGTTGTTAAAATCTGCTGGATTATTTTTACCCTCTCCTTGTAATAATTTATTGAAGAGGTAATTTATTGGATTATCCATTATTCCATTTTGTTGTGATATATTAATTTATTGTCCATTTAACAACATCCTAACCTTGAGTAATTTCAGTGACACTTCATCCTGACCTCAGAAAGGAGGCTTTAAAATCCTGAATGGCATTACTGAATAAAGTTGTCACTAAATAATAGCAAAGTCATTCTTGATTATTATGGCAGCATCTGTCACTGGTTGTTTTAGATGTGTCTCCTAATGCCAAAGTCTTTTTTATATTTCAGCTGTATCACTTTGTATTGCCTTCAGTCACATTTTGTTATAGTTTGGTTACAGAAATCTCTCTTTTGCAAGAAAAATAAAGGAGAGTAAAGAATCTTCTTTCCATCTCTAATTAGTAAATCATACACCATTTTAAAAAGTGAGTCTATAAAGAAAGTGTGTGCCACATAGAATCCAATCACATTTTGGACAAATAATTTTTTTTTTTTTGAGACAGAGCCTCAAGCTGTCACCTGGATAGAGTGCTGTGGCATCACAGCTCACAGCAACCTCCAATTCCTGGGCTCAAGCGAGTCTCCTGCCTCTGCCTCCCAAGTAGCTGGGACTACAGGCGCCCGCCACAACGCCCGGCCATTTTTTGGTTGCAGCTGTC
>CAUYON010047897.1:0-18278 GCA_963573935.1 Arctocebus calabarensis
AGGCATTTGAAATCAAAGATGGTCCCTGCAGTTTAATCTGAAGAGATATCTTAAATGTGTTCCACAAGTGTATTGATCATGTCTTTGTTTTGGTGTTTCAACCTAAATAAATTTTTATATTAACTAAATGGATAATGTTAGATGGAAAAATGCATGTTTAAGAAGGATATTGCTATATTTTATTAAAGTCATTTATTAGAAAAAGACAAGGACAAATTTTTTACTTAATACTATATTCTAGGGATTTCTATTCTGTATACAGTTTACTCATTTTACACCATGAAAATAGTCTATGTGACTACCATTGCTGGATTTGTATTGTTAAATGTATTTCCTTTAAGATGACCAATGCTGTTTCTTAAATTATCTCATTCAATTTTTCTCCCTAAAACCAAAAAAAAAAAAAAAAAAAAAAAAGAAATACAGAATGTAAGGCCCTACCCAGATGTCTGTCCTGGGTTAGAATATACATTGCAACAGAATTTCCATTGTTGTGCCAAGTAAAATTTGAGAAATAATGTTTCTAATTCACCATGAGTTTTTCATTTTAAGACTAAACACAACTGATTCTATATGATGTAAATATGGTACTCAAAAATGTATATTTCTGTGACAGTGCTTTTTTTTTTTTTTTTTTTGAGACGGAGCCTTAAGCTGTCCCCCTGGGTTGAGTGCAGTGACATCACAGCTCACAGCAACCTCCTACTCCTGGGCTCAAGCGATTCTCCTGCCTCCACCTCCCAAGTAGCTGGGACTACAGGCGCCTGCTGCAATGCCCAGCCATTTTTTTTTGGTTGCAGCCTTTGTTGTTGTTTGGCGGGCCCAGGCTGGATTCGAACCCGCCAGCTCAGATGTACGTGGCTGGCACCTTAGCCTGTTGAGCCACAGGCGCCGAGCTGATAATGCTTTTTTTTTTTTTAATATTCTATACTCTACATAAGCATAGTATCTATACTATGTAGAATCTTTGTGAATGTTATGTCATTTTCTTTCTTTTGGTTCTATTGTATTTAGGTAAATAATTTTCTAGATAGAGAATGGCTTAAGGAATATTAGTTGTGTTTAAATGTATCTTCTTATGTAACTCAGATTACTCAAATAGGTCAGAGCCAGTACTCTTAACTCTCTCATTTTATCTTGGGTCAAATTAAGGACTTTGCCTATGGCCACAATTAATTAATTTCTGATTCTTTGTGGAACTGTTGATATTGAGTTATGTGGTCATAGAATTGTCTGTAGAGGAGTGGAAATACCTGAGCCCTCACAACTCTGCCTAGGGCCACATGGTCAATCTGTTTTTCATTTTTATTTCAGGAACTATTGACATTCAGGGATGTGGCCATAGAATTCTCGCCAGAGGAGTGGAAATACCTGGACACTGCTCAGCGGAATTTGTATAGGGATGTGATGTCAGAGATCTCCAGACACCTGGACTTTGTGGGTGAGAATAACTTACCTCCAAAATTTCTAATCTACCTCAAGAGTTGTTTGTTTTTTTTTTTTGAGACAGAGTCTCACTGTGTCACCCTCAGTAGAGTGCTCTGGCATCACAGCTCACAGCAACCTCAAACTCTTGGGCTTAAACAGTTCTCTTGCCTCAGCCTCCCAAGTAGCTGGGACCTCAGGCACTCGCTACAAAGCCCAGTTATTTTCTGTTGCAGTTGTCATTGTTGTTTAGCTGGCCCAGTTCAAACCTGCCAACTTCAGTGTATGTGGTTGACACTGTAACCACTGTGCTAAGGGTGCTGAGCCAACCTCAAGAGTTTTATTTCTTTCTTTTGCAGAATGTGTTTGGGAGTTTTTGCTTTGCATGAGTAAGGTTCAGAATCCTCCTTTCAGGAGTAAAAATCAGGAATTTGTTTACATACAAAAGGATGTTTACCTTGACCTCATTATTTACCTTTCCTCTGGTGATTTTTCAAGTTTCATTCTAATTTCCTTGTGATTCTAGAAGTTTAATGATATGAAATACGTTGTCTATACCTTAAAATCCAGTTTCTCCTTTTTATTTAATTAATTAATTAATTATTTAAGACTGATTTTGTGGCTCTGGGCTAGAGTGCAATGGCATAATAGCTCACGGCAGCCTCAAACTCCTGTGTTTAAATAATCTTGCCTCCGTTTTCAGAGTAGCTGGAATTAGACGCACCTGCCACACCTGGCTAGTTTTTTTGTTTTTAGTAGAGGTGTGATTTCACGCTTAGGTTGGTTTTGAATTCCTAAGTTCAAACAATCCATCTGCCTTAGCCTCCAGAATTCTAGAACTACAGATGTGAACCACTGGGCCTAGCCTTCCTTTTTATTTTTGATTCAGTCACACTTGACAGTGAAGTGTAGAATCCACAAATATAAATTGCTTCCTAAATATTCTACAGGGGATGTCAGGAAATAGTACCTTATGACCTCCATAGTTGACCACTTCCCTACATTGACCACCTCCTTAAGTTGACCTAGTATTCATAAACTGGACATGTACCACATGTTCATATGAATACAGTAGACCTAGTTCTTATGTTGCTCTCATCCATATATTCACCAGCTTCTTATTCCCATGGGTAATCAACTTAAAAGGTTCTACTGTATTTAGGAAAATAATTTTCTAGAATCTTCTGGAAGATTCTTCTCTGCTGAGTACAATAAGTTGAAAATTGAAGAGCCCAATGAAAAATTTGTATGTCTTTTTCTAATAAAGTAGAATTTGATGTGTCTGAGATTAGACCTGGTCACCTTTCTGAAACAAATGCAAGAACCTTGGAATGTGAAGGGAGAGGAAACATTAGCCAAACACCCAGCTAGTGAGGGAGTGAATGAAGTAGGTGACACAAGGAAGAAGCCAGACCGTAGGCTGTGGATTAAGAAGCTCTGACACAAGGAAACCAAGTTTTTAGAAGCCTAAGTTTATTTCATTTGCCCTCAATAGAAGGACATCTTTCTCATGTTCTTAAATGATCAGAGGATTGGTTCTCCTTAAGATAATAAAAGATACTATCTGAGGCTTCCCTTTGTTCTTCAATAATCTTTCATCAAATTCAGTGAGAGCCAAAGTTGTCTGCTTTGCTTGTTAGAGGCATATATTATCTACTCATTTATTCCTTAGGGGTTCCTGGGAAAATAAGTCCTTGCATATTTCTTACTGCCTCTATGTTAAAACTTTTTGAAGTTTTAGTTTTGTTTTGCCTCATGACAGAAATGTGTGGGCATAGTAGTGGAAAGAATGATGTTTGGTTCAGGAGTCTCAGAAATATTGTAGACACATGTCAAATATTTTTCTCTTTTGTTAACTTTGAATCCCATGGAGGGTTCACAGGAAATTCTCTAGGAACTGAGATGTAATTTAATCAATATACAAGGCATCTTCCTTTAATGAAACATTAAATTAACTATTAATTACTTAGATGATAAATAATTTGAAAACATTTATTTCAAAATCAAATTATATATTTTACATTAACAGTTTCTTTGTCCTAGCCTGAATTAAGATTAGAAATTTAAATTCTATATGTATAATTTCTACATATGTAACATAGTTTCATGTACTATTTTCAATGTAGAGTCCTTAACATGATTATGGAAAGCATAGTACATTGTCCAGGGTATTGTAACATTTCGACTGTTACCTGATATCTTAATAATTGTCATTTTATAATTTTGTTTAAGTATGTAGTTTACAGAGAATGTATCCTGTATGTTCGTTTGTTCATTTGTTTGTTCTTTCTTACTTTTTTGTGACACGTGGATTTTGTTTTTACAAATACATTTTAGACCAGGCATGGTGGCTCATACCTATAATCCTAGCACACTGGGAGAAGAAGGTAGGTGGATTGTGTGAGCTCAGGAGTTCCAGACCAGCGTGAGCAACAGCAAGACCCTGTTTCTACTAAAAATAGAAAAACTAGCTGGGCATTGTGGTGGGCTCCTGTAGTCCCAGCTACTCAGGATGCTGAGGCAAGAGTTTCACTAAGCCTAGGAGTTTAAGGTTCTGTGAGCTGTGATGCCACAGCACTCTAGCCTTGGGGACAGAGTGACACTCTGTATCAAAAAAAAAAAAAAGTATGTGTATATATATATACACACACACACACACACAGTTCATGTTTTTGAGGTGTACATCTTGATGAGTTTATATATGTATACATTGTATAATGACTAACACAATAAATTAACACATTTATAATTTCAGTTGCCAAATTTTGGGGTGTGAGAACCCTTAACATCTACTCCCTTAATGGACTTGAGAGTATCACTTAATCTCAAGTGAATAATATAGTACTACTATAACTATATTCACAATGTTGTACATTCTTTTCCCAGAATTTATCTTGTAAATTAGAGTTTGTACTCTTTGACAGTATCTTCCCATTTTTACTGCCCCCCACTCTTAGCATGCACCGTTCTATTCTCTACTTCTATGGTCTCTAGTCTTTTAAAATACAGAAATAACTAGGGTGCCGTGGCTCATGCCGTAACCCTAGCACTCTGGGAAGCCAAGGCAGGTGGATTGCTTGAGCTCAGGAGTTTGAGACCAGCCTGAGGAAAAGCAAGACCCTGTTTCTACTAAAAATAGAAAAACTGAGAATAGCACTCTACCCAGGAGGACAGCTTGAGACTCTGTCTCAAAAAAAAAAACAACAGAAATAACTGATATTATATAGTATTTTATTTCCCTATTTCATTTCAATTACCATAATCCCCACCTGGTTAATCCATCTATGATGTCACAAATGGAAGGATCACCTTTTTTCTGATGGAGAAACAGTGCTCCACTATACAAATATTGACTATACCCTGTGGTGTTACATGACTGGCTACTGTCCAGAGAGATTTTGTATATTGTGAATAATTTGCTACAGATATAAGAGAGCAGTTACTTTTTTTGCATTACAATTTTCATTTCTTTGGTTTTATACCCAGATGTAAGATGCATGGATTGTGTGGTGCTTCTGTTTTTAATATTTGAGGAGACTCATATTCCTTTCCATACTGGATCAATTTACATTTTCTCTAACATTGTATAAGAGTTTCCTTTTCTGTTCAACATTTATTATCTCTTGACTTTTTGATAGTAGTCATTATAAAAGGTGAAAGGTAATATCTCATTGTGGTTGAACTTCAATTTTCCTGATAAATACTGGCGTTGAGCATTTTTTCATAAATATATTTACCACTTTTATGTCTTCTGTGGAGAAATGTCTACTCAACTTGTACGTTTTCAAGTGAGATTGACTTTTTTTTTTGGCTACTGAGTTTGCTATCCTTCTATACTTTAAATCTTATATTTAACAGATATATTTTCTCTTAATTATTGGATTGCTCTTTTATGTAGCCTTTTATTTTGTGCAGAAACTTTTTAGTTTTACTTGCTTTTGTTTTTTGTTTGTACTTTTTGATGTGATAGTAAGGAAACATATTACCAAGGCTATTATTAAATAAATAGTTCTCTTTGCTTTCTATTAGAAGTTATGTAGATTCTGGTTTTTTTTTTTTTTTTTTTTGAGACAGAGCCTCAAGCTGTCACCCAGGATAGAGTGCTGTGGCATCATAGCTCACAGCAGTCTCTAATTCCTGGGCTCAAGGGAGTCTATTGCCTTTGCCTCCCAAGTAGCTGGGACTACAGGCATCCGCCACAACGCCCGGCCTTTTTTTTTGGTTTTAGCCGTCATTGTTTGGCAGGCCCGGGCTGGATTTGAACCCGCCAGCTCAGGTGTACGTGGCTGGCGCCTTAGCCCGTTGAGCCACAGGCGCCGAGCCGTAGATTCTGGTATTACATTTAATATTAATTAATTTCTGTATATGGTATAAATGTTCAATTTTACTCTAGTGCATGCAGATAGCCACTTTATGTCATCATTTATTGAAGAGACCATCCTTTCTCTTTTGTGTATTTTGGTGGACTTGTCAAAAACTGTTTACTCTATATTTAGGTGTCTACTTCTGCTTTCTCTATTCTTTTCCATTTCAGCATTTTTAAGTTTTTATGTCAGTGACATACTCTTGACTAGTATAACTTTATAAGAGTTTGAAATCCACAAGTGTGAAGACTTCCTGCTTTGTTCTTCTCAAGATTTTGTTGACTATTTGGAGTCATTTGTGGGTTTGTAGAAATTTTTGAATTCTTTACTATTTTTGTGAAGAATGCCTTTGGAATATTTACAAGGGTTAAGCAGGGATTGTGGACTGCTTTGTATAGTATGGGCATTTTATATTCTTTTAATTTAGGAACAAGGATTATCTTTTCATTTACTTGTGTCTTCTTTCTTTATATTCTGTAATGCCAAATTTTACTGAAAAGATCTATCATCTTCTCTGTTAAATTGAGTCTTAAGCATTTTATAGTAATTAATTCAATTGTAAATTTGATTATTTCCTTAAATTCTTTCTCAGATAGTTTATTGTTAGGGTATAAAAATGTGAGTTTTGAATGTTGATATTGTGACATACAACTTTAGTGGATGAGTCTATTACTGTAACTTTTTTTGTTTGTTTGAGTCAGTGTCTCACTCTGTTGCCCTGGGTAGAGTATCCTGAAGTTATAGCTCACAGCAACCTCAAACTCCTGGGTTTGAGTGATCCTCTCGTCTTAGCCTCTGGAGTAGCTGGGACTACAGGCATGATCTACAACGCCTGGCTAGTTTTTCTATTTTTAGTAGACAGGGTCTCACTCTTGCTCATGCTGGTCTTGAACTCCTGAGGTCAAGCAGTCCCCCCAACCCCCCGCCTCAGCCTCCCAGTGTGCTAGGATTACAGGTGTGAGCCACCTCACCTGACCCAGCTGTAACTTTCTGATACAATCTTTATAGTTTTCTAAGTATATGATGTCTTCATCTACAAGCAGAGAGAATTTTACTTCTTCACTTCTGATTTGAATGCCTTTTGTTTCTTTTTCTTACCTAATTGCACTGGCTTAAATAAAAGTGGTGAGATTGCGTATTTTTCTCTTGTTTCTGACACTAGAGAAGAAGTTTTTAGAATTTCATTGTGGAGGGTAATGGTTCCAAAAGGCTTGTGATATGTAACCTTTCTTATTTGAGATATGTATCTTTGTATGTATATAGTTTTAAGTTTTTATTATGAAAGTATATTGAATTTTGTCAGATGTTTTTAACTTTTAGATGATTGTGTGATTTGAATCATTTCTGTTTTTCTGGTATTTCATTTTTATCGATTTGTATATGTTGAAACATCCTTGTATTCCAAATATATCTCCTACGTGTTTATGTGATTTTTTTCAATGTGTGGCTGAATTTGGTTTCTAGTATTTTGTTTAGAATTTCTGCTTATATTTTCATCAGAGATAATGGTTTGTGTTCTTTCTTGTAGTGTCCTTATATGACTTCAATCTGAGGGTAATGATAGCCACATGGCGAGAGTTGGAAGTATCTTCTCCCGTATTTTGAGAGAGTTTTGGAAAAAATGACATTAGTTCTTACTTAAATACTTGACAGAATTTACCTGTGAAGAAGTCGTCCGGTCTTGGGGAGAGAATTTTTTTTTATTACAGCCTTAGTGCCCTGCCTCAGTGTTGGTCTGTTTGATGTTTCTCTTCTTCATGATTTCATCTTGGTGAGTTGTTTTGAGGAAATTATTAATTTCTTGTAATTTATCCAATATGTTTCATGTAATTGTTTACAGCATTGTCTCATTATACTTTGTGTTTATGTTATATCAGCTTTAATGTCTTCTCTTCCATTTATAATTTCCTTCAGTCATCTCTTGTTTTTCTCTTGGTTAATCTAGCCAGAATTTTTGGCCGGGGCTAGGTTTGAACCCGTCACCTCCAGCATATGGGGCCGGCTCCCTACCCTTTTGAGCCACAGACGCTGCCCCAATCTAGCCAGAATTTAAAAAATTTTTTTCTTAACAACTCAACTATTAGTTACTTTGATCTTTTCTATTGTCTTTCACCCTTTAATTTTTTTTTTTTTTTTTTTTTTTTTTTGAGACAAGAGCCTCAAGCTGTCACCCTGAATGAAGTGCTGTGGCATCACAGCTCACAGCAACCTCCAATTCCTGGGCTTAAGCAATTCTCTTGCCTTCGCCTCCCAAGTAGCTGGGACTACAGGGGCCTGCCACAATGCCCGGCTATTTTTTTTTTTGTTTGTTTGAGCCGTCATTGTTTGACAGGCCCGGGCTGGATTCGAACCCGCCAGCTCAGGTGTACGTGGCTGCTGCCTGAGCCCTTGCAAGTAATTTGTAATATGCAATTTCCTACTCTTAACCATTGTCATCTTACTGTGTAACAGGAAAGTGAATTCTTATCTTCTTTGCCGTGGTGATTTTCTACTTGTCAACGAACCTCATCTCATGTTTTTCCCCTCTCAGTCTCTGATGACCATTTTTCTATGCTCTGCTTCTGTGATAGCAATGTACTTTTTTTTTTTTTTTCTTTACATTTAGCACATGATCACTTCTCAGCCTTTTGGCTAATATCAAGTGTAGTCTTCACATATGAGTAAAATCATACAGTATTCATCTTTTTTTTTCTTCAGGGTAACGTAGAGAGATTTTATTTAGGAAGTACAAAGAGAAAGTTTAGAGCACTTCAAAGTGAGTTGGAAGTGGGTCTCTCTCATGGAGGAGAAAAGGGGAGAGAGATAGTATTTATCTTTTTGTATCTGGCTTATTTCACTTAACTTTGTATCCTTAAGATCCATCATGTTTCTATGCCAGTACCATGCTTTTGGTTATTACAGTCCTTTAGTACATTTTGAAGTCACGGACTATGATACCGCTACCTTTGTTCTTTTTGTTCAAATTGCTTTGCCTCTTTGGAGTATTTTCAAGTTTAATGTAAATTTTAGGGTGTAAAAATTTTATGTGAAGAATGTCATTGGAATTTGAATGGAAATTACATTAAATCTGCAGATCACTTAGCATAGTATGACCATTTAAAAATCATTTTCCAGCCAAGCATGGTGGCTCACACCTGTAATCCTAACACTCTGGGGGGTGGAGGCTCATGGATTGCTTGAGTTCAGGAGTTTCAGAGTAGGCTGAGAAAAAGTGAGATCCTGTCTCTTAAAAATCCCTGGCAGTGTGGTGGGCGGCTGTAGTCCCAGCTACTTGGGAGGGCAGGGCAATAGGATAGCTGGAGCCTAAGAGTGTGAGGTTGCTGTGAGCTATGACTCCACTGCACTCTACTGAGAATGATAAAGTTAGACTCTGTCTCAAAAAAAAATAAGTAAAATAAAAATTATTTTCGAATCCTTTAACACAAGGTAACTTTTGATTTATGCCTGTACATTTCAATTTTTTCATCCATGTTTTATAGTTCTCAGTATAGATATCACTCATCTTTATAATTAAGTTTATTTTTATTTTTACCATTGTTGTAGTTGCAGAAAAAGCATTTGACAATATCCTTTATCATAAAAACACTCAAATGAATTAGGTATAGTATGCGTGTACATTAACACAATAAAGGCCACTTGTTACAACCCAGTGTTAATGTTATCATGAGCAAAGAAATGCTGAAACATTTTTCTGTGAGATGTGCTACAAGGATATCTGTTTTCACCAATGTTCTATCCAACAATGTACTGGGAATCATTGTGAGACCAATTAGGAAGGAGATAATTTAGGCTAGTCAAATTTGAAAGTAGGAGCCAAATTGTCTCTGTTTACAGATTAAGTCACCTTAAATTAAAAGAAATACATAAAGATGACACTCCCCATATTGTTAGAACTTTTAAAATGTTAGTAAACTTACAGAATACAAAATCAACATAAAAACTAGTAATGTTTCTCTACATTAATAGTGAACTGAAAAAGAAACGTCAAAATTCTATTTAGGAAAACTGTTAAAAAAAAAAAAAAGGAACTCAATTTTGAGTTCTTGTTAGTGTATAGTGAAAGATAATGTCTAACTTCAATTTGTCCAGTGTGGATTTCCAGTATTTCTCCCCCCTCACTGGGATGTTTTGAAACTGTTGTTGAGCACAAGTTGACTGTATACATGAAGATTTCTTTCTGGGCTTTCTGCCTTGTTTCATCATTTCTTTATATAAGAAATAACACACTGTTTTGAATATTTAAGCTTTGTAATATGTTTTGAGAAAGTACGATACAGTATTATCTGTTTTTCAGTATTTTTTGTTTGTTTTGATTTTGATTTTTTGAGTTTTCATATACTATTATAACACTTGTGCAAAAAGTTTCTTTGCTATTTTGGTAGAGATTTTCATCAAATCTGGAGGTCATTTTTGGTAGCATTGACATAACAACAACAATATTAAAACTTTTAGTTCTTGAAGAAAAGTGTTTTCAATCCTTTTTGTTTAATTTCCATATAGTTGTATCACTTCTCTTTTGATTTTTACTTCTAGTTTGATTCTAGTTTCTATTTTATTTTCTATCTTCTTGTTTCTAATGTTAGCAGAAAATATCCTATGTGTAATTTTTGTTTGTTTGTTTTTGTGACAGAGCCTCACGTTCTTGCCCCCAGTAGAGTGCTGTGGCACCATAGTGCACAGCAACCTCAAACCCTTGGGCTTGAGCGATCTTCTTGCCTCAGCCTCCCGAGCAGCTGGAACAATGGGAGCCTGTCACAATGCTCTACTGTTTTTTAGACCTCGTGTCTCACTCTTGCTCACACTGGTCTCCAACTGGTGAGCTCAAGGGATCCACCCACCTCGGCCTCCCAGAGAGTTGGGCTTACAGGCATGAGCCACTGTGCCCGTACCTTCTCTGTGTCTTTTTTTTTTTTGTTAAGTAGAGAGTTCAGTATGAGACTTTTAGTTGTAAATTGATCTATAGCATTGTTCAAATCTTTTGTTTCTTTTTTCTGTATTCATATATTTTCATTATTGAAAGTACGTTATCTGGTTACCCTACTATTATTATGCTGCTGTCTTATTCTTGCTTCAATTCTGTGAAATTTGCTTTTTACATTTGGGACCTGTGATAGTAGGTGCATATATGTTAATTCTTGTGATAGCTCCTGATCAATGAACAATTTTAGCATTATGCGGGTTGTCCGTAAAGTTTGTGTGGAATTTAAAATAGTTTTACATTGTCTGTTGCACATGAACTTTATGGACACCCTGAGCTCAGGAGTTGAAAACCAGACTTGTTTAAAATATATTGTTTAAAACATTATTTTTAAAATAATGCCCTTTGTTCTCTGTACCTTTTTTTTTTTTTTTTTTTTTTGAGACAGAGTCTCACTCTGCTGCCTAGGCTGAAGTGCCATGGCATCATCAGCCATCCTAGCTCGATAGTAATCTCAGACTCCTGGGTTCAAGTGGTCCTCTAGCCTCAACCTGTTGAGTAGCTGGGACTACTGGGCCCTCCTTAATGCCTGGCTAATTTTTCTATTTTTAGTGGAGATAGGGTCTCACTCCTGCTCAGGCTTGTTTTCACTCCTGAGCTCCTGTGTAGCCTCCCAGAGTGTTACAGTTACAGGCATGAGCCTCCATGACTTGCCTCCTTGTGGCAATTTTTCTTTTTTTATTTTGCTTTCAATTTCAGTTGGCTTGCACTCTTCTTAGTGTTCTTGTTTTTTTTTTTTACGTTGTCCTTGCTTGTAGAGATTCCTTGTGTCAGTTGCCTCCCAAGTAGCTGGGATTATAGGCACCCACCACAATGCCCATTGGTGCTCTTTCCTGCTGGTAGAGACGGGGTCTTTTACTCTGGCTCACTCATGCTTATGCTGGTCTTGAACTATGAGCACTGGAAATCCACCCGCCTCAGCCTCCCAACAGCGCTGGGACTACAGGCGTGAGCCACCATGCCTGGCCCTTGTGACAATTTTTAATGTAGCATATTTTATGTCAATGTAAGAGTATTTGATATTGTGTGCAATAACAGTTTTGAATTGTTTAACTTTTAGGCAAGTATGTGTTCTTACATCTAAAAGTGAGTGTTTTGTAGAAAGCATGAAGTTGAATTTTATTTTTTTTTCAGATTATTCACAAATATTGACTTCTGCTGGATTCAGTACATTTATATAGGAAGTAAATACCGATAAGGAATAAGTACTGGATTTTATTTATTTCTGTACGCCTGACATCTATTTTGTTCCTTTAAAAACTATCTTTCTTGTGTTTGGTTGGTTTTTGTAATGACATGTTTTCATTTTGTTCTTGTTTCCTTTTGTTTCTATACTAATATCTTTATTTTCTTTTAAATTGTAGGAGCGTTGCTGTGTTCATCTACTCTGTATATTTTTTTGTAGTTACCATAGATATTATATAAAACATTTGAAAATTATGAGAAACTTTTTTAAGCTGAAAACTTTAATTATATACAAATCTCTGCCTTTGGCATTGTGTTGATGCATCTTTTTGTATGCAATTTTTGTTGTTAGCACAAATTTATGGCTATTTTAAAAGTCTTTTAAAGTTTATAGCAGAATTAAAAGTATTTTACTTACCATCATTATGATAACACAGAATACTGTATGTATATTAATTCCATTTATCATAGAACGTTATGCATTCACATGGATGTGTGGCTAATTTACTTTTTGGGGGAGGGGTTTAGAGACAGAGTCTCACTTTGTCGCCCTTGGTAGAGTGCCATGGCTTCATTACTTTTTTTTTTTTTTTTGAGACAGAGCCTCAAACTGTCACCCTGGATAGGGTGCTATGGCATCACAGCTCACAGCAACCTCCAATTCCTGGGCTCAAGCGAGTCTTTTGGCTCCACTTCCCAAGTAGCTGGGACTACAGGCGCCCACCACAATGCCTGGCCATTTTTTGGTTGTAGCCGTCATTGTTGTTTGGCGGCCCGGGCTGGATTCGAACCCACCAGCTCAGGTGTACGTGGCTGGTGCCTTAGCCACTTGAGCCACAGGCACTGAGTCTAATTTACTTTTTAATATGAGAAACTGACTATCTTTAGCAATTTGTGTGGGGTATGTCTTATGGGCCTAAATTTCGTAAGGTTTTTTTTTTTTGTAGAGACAGAGTCTCACTTTATCGCCCTCAGTGGAGTGCTGTGGCATCACAGCTCACAGCAACCTCCAACTCCTGGGCTTAGGTGATTCTCTTGCCTCAGCCTCCTGAGTAGCTGGGACTACAGGCGCCCGCCACAACGCCCGGCTATTTTTTTGTTTTTGCAGTTCAACTGAGGCCGGGTTTGAACCTGGCCCCTGGTATATGGGGCCAGTGCCCTATTCGGTGAGCCACAGGTGCTGCCCTTTGTAAAGGGTTTTTAATCTTTGCAATATTTTGAACTAATTTTGAAATGAAATAGTTTCCTTGGTTTGTATTTGTCATTTTTTTTTTTTTGAGATAGAGCCTCAAGCTGTCGCCTTGGGTAAAGTGTGGTGGCAGCACAGCTCACAGCAACCTCCAATTCCTGGGCTTAAGCGAGTCTCCTGCCTCTGCCTCCCAAGTAGCTGGGACTACAGGTGCCCGCCACAATGCCCGGCTATTTTTGTTTGGGTTGCAGCCGTCATTGTTGATTGGTGGGCCCAGGCTGGATTTGAACCCACCAGCTCAGGTTTACATGGCTGGCGCCTTAGCCCGCTGAGCCACAGGCGCCGAGCCTGTCATTTTTTTCTTTTTTGCAGCACGTTGAATATATCATCCTTCATCTTTCCAGCCTGCAAGGCTTTTTTGGTAAAAATATCTGATGATCATCCTGTAGGAGTGCCCTTACATATGCCAACTCACATTTTTCTTGATTTCAGGATTCTGTTTGTTTGCAACTTTTAAATTTTTGATTGTAATGGGTCTTCTTTTGGCTGTTTTTGTGCTGTTCCTAGTTTAAAGTGAGCTTTGGTTTTATATTATTTTCTTCCACAGTGTGAGAAAGTTCTCAGACATTTCTTTTTTTTTTTTTTTTGAGACAGAGCCTCAAGCTGTCACCCTGGATAGAATGCTGTGACATCACAGCTCACAGCAACTTCCAATTCCTGGACTCAAGTGAGTCTCCTGCCTCCGCCTCCCAAGTAGCTGGGACTACAGGTGCCTGCCACAACGCCCGGCCATTTTTTGGTTTCAGCCGTCATTGTTGTTTGGTGGGCCCAGGCTGGATTCGAACCCGCCAGCTCAGGTGTACGTGGCTGGTGCCTTAGCTCGTTGAACCACAGGCGCCGAGTCAGACATTTCTTCATGTAAACTCCCTGCTCATTTTTATATTCTCTGATTATAAAACACTTTCTGTGAATATTTTGGCATGCTTAATGGCAGCAAGGTCTTTAGTCTTTCTTCCCATTTTCTCTATTCTTTTTGTTCTCTCTGTAATTCCAAATGGCTTATTATCAAGCTTGCTCACTTTTTTTTTGCTACATCAGATCTGCTGCTTGTATATGTTTAAGTTCAGTTAATTTCTTTTTGAGATTCATACTTGATGTTTTGGGGAATTTTCTTTTCATTTTTTTCTTTTTAGTTTTAACCTCTGTAAGTAATCTCATTTTTTAGGCCTTGTTTTCCTCCTTTAATTTAGTCGTCTGTGTTCTCATTGACCTGATAGAGCTACATTAAGACTGATACTTTAAATACTTAATAAAATTACTTCATAAATCCTCCCTTCTTTAAGTTCACTTGATTTTTTTCCCTTTTCATTAGAATGTAATTGTTAGTTTCTTTGCTATCTCAATTTTTTACTGAAATTTTTCTCATTTAGAAAACAGCTACCTATTCCATCCTTGCATTATTCAGGGGATATTTTGGCACTGACCATCCACACTAGATATTTGGGACACTTTTCTAAACTGTTGGCAGGAATTGTGATCTCTGGAATACTTTGTATATTTTCCTACTAAAATGGTTTGCCTATTTCTTATAAATGCCCCTTAACCTTTATCTTCAATAATGAATTCCATAAGTTCTGTAGCCTCTGTTGTTGTAGTATTTATTCATCTTTGTTCTCACTGAACCCAGCATGTCATTTAAATTATATTTGCATTTCTTTTCAGCCCTACACAGTAAAGGAAGCAATAACCAGTCTTTCAATAGCCCCAGAGAAACCCAAGACTTTGGATATGAGATTGGATTACGTGTTCAGTCAAATATTTCTGAATACCAGCGACTTAAAAGTGAAGAGGATATTTCTAAATGTGATCGATTTGATGTGTCCTTCATTAAAGCTTTATTATCCTTCCACCAACAAATACTATCATCAGATGCCAAAATGTACAAATGTGATCAGTATGGCAAGGTGTTTACTCAGTTACCACTGCTTAATCAATATCACATAAATAATTGGAAGAAATATTACACATTTAGTAAAACGTTGATGTTTTTTATTCAGAGCTTTACCCTAAATAATTACCAAGATATTGATGTTGATATGAGAAATTATCAATGTAAGAAACCTGAAAAATTTTTAAACCTGGTCTCATGCTCTAGAAAATATCGGAAAGCTCAATATCCAGAGATCAAATACAAATGTGAAAAATGTGAGAAAGTCTTTCACCAATGTTTAAAGCTTATTAACCGTGAGGAAATTCATACTCAAGAGTTTTCCTACAAATGTAATAAACGTGTTGAAGCTTTTTCCCAGTCAGGGAATCATTCTCAAAATCAGAGAATTCATACTGGAGAAAAATCATACAGACGTAGTAAACGTAAGAAAGTCTTAATTCGGTCATCTGATCTGAGAATATGCAATATAAACCGTTCTGGAGAAAGCCTCTACAAATGTAAAGAATGTGGCAAAACCTTTAACCTTAATTCACTCCTTACTCAACATCTAAGAATTCATACTGGAGAGAGACCCTACAAATGTAGAGAATGTGGTAAAGCCTTTACTCAGTTTTCACATCGTAGACAACATGAGAGAATTCACACAGGAGAGAAGCCCTACAAATGTAAAGAATGTGGTAAAGCCTTTACTCAGATTGCACATCTTAGACAACATGAGAGAATTCATACTGGAGAGAAACCCTATAAATGTGAAGAATGTGGCAAAGCCTTTATCTATCGCTCAAAATTTATTCAACATCAAAGAATTCATACAGGAGAGAAGCCCTACAAATGTAAACAATGTGGTAAAGCCTTTACTCGGATTGCACATCTTAGAACACACAAGTTAATTCATACTGGAGAGAAGCCCTACGAATGTAAAGAATGTGGTAAAGACTTTACTCAGGTTGCACATCTTAGAACACATGAGACAATTCATAATAGGGGGAACCAATATAATTGTGAAGAATGTGGCAAAGCCTTTAACTATCGTTCACACTTTATTCAGCATCAAAGAATTCACACAGGAGAGAAACCCTACAAATGTAAAGAATGTGGTAAAGCCTTTACTCAGCTTGCACATCTTAGAAAACATGAGACAATTCATACTAGAGGGAACCCATACAAATGTAAAGAATGTGGGAAATTCTTTATCAAGTCTTCAAAGCTTAGGCGCCATCAGAAAATGCATAAAAAGAAGTCCTACAAATGTGAAGAATGTGGCCAATGCTTTACCTACCCAGCAAGCTTTAAAAAACATCAGATAGTTCATACTGTATAGAAACCCATACAAATGTAAAGAATATGGTGAAGCCTTTTTTAGTTTTCAAATCTTAGGTAATATGAGAGAATTTTTACTGGAGAGAAATGCAAATTTGAAAAAAATGGCATATCTGTTACCCAGTCTTCAAGGCTTTAGACAACATCAGAATATTCATAATGGAGAGAAACCCTATTAATGTGAGGAATGGGACCAAATCTATTATAGTTAACACCTTACTTGATACCAGAGAATTTATACTACAGAAACCGTATAGATGTAATATCAAGTGAAGAGGGTTTTATCCCAAATATATTATACAACTTAGAAATCACTAGAGAGATTATAGAGGAAGAAAATTTACAGGTAAAATAAACGTGCAGAAGTATTTAATCAAAACTTAAGTCTCAGTGCATCAGGGAATTCTTACAAGTGAAAATCAAGTACACTTTCAGATTTTACACTAACCTGGAGTATTTCTTACGGAAATGTAAAGGACAGTGTAAAGGAAAAGCAATTAGATAATTTTTCAAAAGATACAGAACGTTGTTTAGACAGGCATAATTGTATCCTATGGGTACTTTGTATTGGTGGTGTTTAAAATTCGTTCAAAGCAAATATTGATGCAATTCTAATTTCGATTTTGTTAATAGTATATCTGCATCTTTAAGGTTTATATGAAAATACGTGATCTGTTGTTTCTGCAGCAGATCTATGAGAGGGTTATTTAATGTTACGTGAACGTGATTATCCATTTATCCTTGAAAGTTTAATGGCAGATGTAAAATACATTAAGAAACTCTAAAGAAAGATTTTTTTTGTGTTTGAAGTATGAAACATTGATGCATGTAAGCATACAGTATGTTATCAGGATGTTTTTCTTTTGTATTAAAGTAAGAAAAACATTCTATTATTAAATTTTCAAAATAAAATTATTTTACCAATTTCTTCCTAAACATTAAAAACTGGACAGTTAGTTAAATGATACTTACATATCATTAAAATGGAATAAAATGGAAATCGTTAATATTATTTGATGTGATAGAGGACATCAAATGTTACTTGGTGTAATGGACATAAAAATGTTTTAACAGATGTGAGAGGAAAATGAAAACAAGTCCTATATGGAAGGTTGTGTGTGTATTCAAATCAGTGTACACTAGGCCAGGCGCAGTGGCTCATGCCTGTAATCCCAGCACTCTGGGAGGCCGAGGCGGGTGGATTGCTTAAGCTCAGGAGACCAGAGCTTGAGCAAGAATGACATCTTGTCTTTACTAAGAATAGAAAAACTAGCTAGTCGTTGTGCTGGGCGCCTGTAGTCCCAGCTACTCAGGAGGCTGAGGCCAGAGGATTGCTTGAGCTCAAGAGTTTGAGGTTTCTGTGAACTATGATGATGCTACGGCACTCTAGCATCAGTGACAGATAAGACTCTGTCTCAAAAAAAAAAAAAAACTACCTGTATACACTAAATAATTATCAACCAATAAAATTAAAGCATAAATCTAAGTTCACTATCTTAGACAAAAAGTAGACTTATGAGTGCTTGTGACCAAGGAGCATGTAGTAAATTTTACAATGCTTCATTTACTGTGTGGCTTATGTTTTTTAGTGTTTTCATACTGATGTGCCATAAATGAAACCTTATTCTGTCACCATTGTTAAACTATCTCATTTTGTCCAAGATCGCAGTTAACAGATTAAAGTAATACATGATTTGGATAGCACAGTGGAATAACTTTTTTAGTAATCTCTTTTTCCTGAGGACTTAAATTTTCAATAATTTGGAGAATATTGTTATACTTACTACTTTGTGTCTTTTTCTCTTTTTTGTATCTGAGGGGATGTTGATATGTTTATAATAAAGATTATATGAGAGTAAAGCCATA
>CAUYON010047899.1:0-15812 GCA_963573935.1 Arctocebus calabarensis
GGAGCTGGGACTACAGGTACTCACCACAACACCCAGCTATTTTTTTTTTTTTTTGCAGGTTGGCCGAGGCTGGGTTTGAACCAGCCACCTTTGGCATATGGGGTTGGCGCCCTACTTGTTGAGCTACAGGCACCGCCCATAAACTTTTTTTTTTTTTTTCTTGAGACAGAGCCTCAAGCTGTCACCCTGGACAGAATGCTGTGGCATCACAGCTCACAGCAACCACCAACTCCTGGGCTTAAGCGAGTCTCTTGCCTCCGCCTCCCAAGTAGCTGGGACTACAGGTGCCGGCCACAACACCCGGCCATTTTTGGGTTGCAGCCATCATTGTTGTTTGGTGGGCCTGGGCTAGATTCGAACCCGCCAGCTCAGGTGTACGTGGTTGGCACCTTAGCCTGTTGAGCCCTGGCCCTTCTTTATATTATTGAATTGTAGGAGGTCTTCACTTACTCCAGATATGTCCCTTATCTGATATATGATTTGCAAATATGGTTGTTTATTCTACAGGTAGCTTTTCACTTTTTCTTTTTTTTTTTTAGAGACAGAGTCTCACTTTATCACCCTCAATAGAGTGCTGTGGCGTCACACAGCTCACAGCAACCTTCAACTCCTGGGCTTAGATGATTCTCTTGCCCCAGCCTCCTGAGTAGCTGGGACTACAGGTTTTTTGTTTTTGTTTTTGTTTTTGAGACAGAGTCTCACTGTGCTGCTTTTCATAGAGTGCATGGGTCATAGCTCACAGCAATCTCAAATTATTGGGCTCAAGCGATTCTCTTGCCTCAGTCACCCGAGTAGCTGGGACTACAGGTGCCTACCACAATGCCCAGCTATTTTTACAAACGGTGGTCTTACTCTTGCACAGGCTGGTCTTGAACCTGTGAACTTAGGCAATCCACCCGGCTTGACCTCCCAGAGTGGTAGAATTATAGGCATGAGTCACTGGCTTAATTTATTTTTAGATTGTTTATTGCTAATGTATAGAAATGTAATTGGTTTTTGTATGTTCTATTTTTCTTTTCTTGTTTTTTTTTTTTTTTTGGAAGAGCTCACAAACTGGTATCAGTTTTTTTGTTTTTTTGGGTTTTTTAAGACAGTCTGAATTTGTCACCCTTGGTAGAGTGCCGGTGGCACCATAGCTCACAGCAACCTCAGACTCTTTGGCTGAAGTGGTTCTCTTGCCTCAGACTCCCGAGTAGCTGGGAGTAAAGGTGCCTGCCACAGTGCCCAGCTGTTTTTAGAGATGGGGTCTCGCTCTTGCTCAGGCTGGTCTCGAACTTCTAAGCTCAGGCAATCTGCCCACCTTGGTCTCCCGGAGTGCGAGGATTACAGGTGTGAGCGACTGTGCCAGGCTGGTATCAGTTTTTCTTCAAATGTTTGCTGGAATCCATCAGTAAAGACTTCTGGGCCTGGGCTTTCCTTTGTTGTAGTTTTTTTTTATTACTAATTCAATTTCTACATAAGCTTTGGCACTATTTGAATTGTTTCAGTAGGATTCTGATCTTTCAGTAAGATTTAAAATTGTTTGAGAGTATGAGCTTTGGAAATAAGTAATCAGACATATCTAGATTCAAAGTTCAGCTCTGGAGCTTCTGTTTAGATCTTTGAATCTCACTATCTCTGCCTGCAAATTAAAGAGCACAGTAACACATTATTGTAAAGTTGAAATGGGCCAGATTGGCTTAGAACTGGGCCCAGCACCAGGCTCTGAGTAGCTTTTGAGATGACTCTATAGCTGCTTTTTCCCTCTATATTTTTGCAACAGGGTGCGGTGCCATTTCTGGTCAGTGCCACCTCTGGCACCACCGTTCTGGGGGCCTTTGACCCACTGGAGGCAATTGCTGATGTGTGCCAGCATCACAGGCTGTGGCTACATGTGGATGTGAGTGGGACTTGGGCCTGGGGTGGGGTGGGGTGGGCTGAGCTGAAGCCAAGGCCCACGTTGTTCCTCCTGCTCCACAGGCTGCCTGGGGTGGGAGCGTCCTGCTGTCACAGACACACAGGCATCTCCTGGATGGGATCCAGAGGTGCATACAGCCCCCTTCTTCCCAAATCTTGCCTTTCAAATCCTTGATCCAGAGAATAGTCATGGACTGGAGAGCTTAGGATGGGACTGGGGGAAGGAGGTTGGTGGGAACGGGACTGGAGAGATGCTTCACTGGGGCTGGGAGATCAGACATGGGAATTCTTCCAGGCTAGTGGGGTGGGGTGAGACCAAAGCCCCTTTGCTGGGGATCTGAAAGAAGAGGAGGGTCTCTGGTTGGGCATCTTGAGGAGGAGCCTCTGACCTGGCTTTGCTTCGCCTCACTCAGGGCTGACTCTGTGGCCTGGAATCCTCACAAGCTCCTTGCAGCAGGCCTGCAGTGCTCTGCGCTGCTTCTCCGGGACACCTCGGTGGGTCCACGCCTGCCACTGCCCCTGCCTCCCCCCCCCACCCCCCGTAGCTCCATCTTCTTCTCTGTCCCATGTTAGAGGGGATCCAGGCCTTACTGTGTTCTCAGATGTACCATCCCACCTGAAGCTGACTATCTGCCACCACCCTAACCTGTATCGGGCTCCCTCACCTTCCCAGTGGCCTGTCTTCATGCAAAGGGAAGAGTGTCCAGCTTGAAGTTACAGTCAGAAGGATCCTGGGCAGAGTTTGGAAAGAACCCTGGGTGTTGGGAGAAAACATAGAGAAGGTTCTTAGTTAGCTGGCTGCTACCCTAGCAGTGCTGCCCAGTTCGGGAGAAGGAAAAGGGTGGCGAGCTATGAACTGCCACGCCGCTCTGGAGGAAAGTCTGGTGGACAGGCCAGAGCCTGACCATCTCCTTGCTCTGCACAGAACCTGCTCAAGCGCTGCCACGGGGCCCAGGCCAGCTACCTTTTCCAGCAGGACAAGTTCTACGATGTGGCTCTAGACACGGGAGACAAGGTGGTGCAGTGTGGCCGCCGTGTGGACTGTCTGAAGCTGTGGCTCATGTGGAAGGCTCAGGGTGGGCAAGGCCTGGAGCAGCGCATTGACCAGAGCTTTGCCCTTGCCCGGTAGGCGTGTGTGTGTGTGTGTGTGTGTGTGTGTGTGTGTGTGTTGGGGGTGTCCCAGTGACGCTCTCCCGGGCTCCATCCCCTCCGTCTTCCTGCACTCAGGGTTGCCTTTCCGTCAGTGTCTCTGGCTCATTCCTCATTCTCTGTGGGTTTCTTCTGTTTCTGTGCCTTTCTTCCTCCACCTGTGATCTCTCACTCTCTGCTCACAGGTACTTAGTGGAGGAAATGAAGAAGCGGGATGGGTTTGAGTTGGTCCTGGAGGTACGTCCCCATGCTCTTTTGCAGCCTCCTGCTTGGCAGGGCGAGGGAGACCCGTCCCTTTTCCTCCGTTCACACCTTCCCTTTCCTCGTTCCTCTCAGCCTGAGTTTGTCAACGTGTGTTTCTGGTTTATACCCCCCAGTCTTCGGGGGAAGCAGGAAACCCCAGATTACAGCGAGAGGTTGTCTAAGGTAGGCCTTTTCCGCCCGCTCTGCTTAACCCAGTTCGGGGGATTGACGCCACTGGTGTGGTCCCGCCCCCTACTGGCCATGCGTGGTATGGCGTGATGTCAGGGGAAGACAATGCCCACTGGTCTTCTCTCTGGGAGTGGGGAGGCATTATTTCTAGGAAGAAAGAAGGCGGCAGAGAAGGGTGTTACAGGAGTCGTCAGAGAAGTCCCAGTGTGCACAGACCTCTGTGGTGAGAGTTGGGTTGGGAGGCCAGGCCCAGGACAGATGTGAGGCAGAAAGATGACATTAGTGCCTTTGGTGGAACAGAATAACCTGGTCCATACATGCCTCCCAGAGGTGAGGAGATATGTCATGTTCTGGTCCCCGAGAACAGATTGGTATGAGGTGCCTCAGGTGATCTGAAAGGACGTGAGTGTTCTTGTCCTTACGGAGTTGTTACTTTAGAAAACAAGAATGACCAATTTGAAACCAATGTATTCTAGGCAGTTTTTTTCCCCTTTAATTTTGGATTAATATGAGGGTACAAACAACCAGGTTACAATGTTTGCATTTGTCAGGTACACTACCTTTTGTAGTTGTGTCCCATACCCAATGTTCTATGCAGTTTTGTAAATTACATGCTAGATTACAGAGCACAGATTAATGTAAAAAAATATTACAAGAATTAAGAGCAGGGGGGAAAAGGTGTTTTTGGTTTTTTTTTTTTTTGAGACAGAGCCTCAAGTTGTCACCCTGGATAGAGTGCCGTGAGATCACAGCTCACAGCAACCTCCAATTCCTGAGCTCAAGCGAGTCTCCTGCCTCTGCCTCCCAAGTAGCTGGGACTACAGGCGCCCACCACAACACCTGGCCATTTTTTGGTTGTAGCCGTCACTGTTGTTTGGCGGGCCCGGGCTGGATTCAAACCCGCCAACTCAGGTGTACGTGGCTGGCGTCTTAGCCTGTTGAGTCACAGGTGCTGAGCCGGGAAAAGGTGTTAAGGATAGCTAAGGCTTGAAGGCAAACTAAAGCAGTGTTGGGAATCAGAATCAGGATGTGGCAGAAAATAGCCCATGTGACAGATTCCTGGAGATAGAAGAAATGGGGAGTCAAGTAAGAGGTAGAGAAGGTCAGGCAGGTTGGATGTGGTGGAAAATGTAAACTGGGTCAACATCAGGGTCTGAGCAATGAACTCTACCCTGGAAGGTGGCTGGGTGGGAGAGAAAAGCATCTCTGGTAGCCAGGTGGCCGGGCCAACCCACCCCACCCCTGACCCCAGGCTGCAGCTAGAGTCTCTTCCATCCCACAGGTGGCCCCTGTGCTCAAGGAACGCATGGTGAAGGAGGGCTCCATGATGATTGGCTACCAGCCCCATGGGACCAGGGGCAACTTCTTCCGAATGGTCGTAGCCAACTCTTCCTTGACCATTGCTGATATGGACTTCCTCCTCGACGAGCTGGAACGGCTGGGCCAGGACCTGTGAGCCTGTTCCTCCTCACTGCCACCCTTCACACAGAGTCCCTGTGTTCCTCCCTGTGCTCTCAAGAACAACCTGTCTAGGAAACAAAGTAGCCTTCACAATGTCTATGCTTTGACCCACTAACTTTCCTCACTAAATATTTGAGAATGTTTAAATAAACGATAGTATAGCCATATGATGGAATGTTATTCTGCCATTAAAATTGTTAATAAAGAAAAAAAAAATTTTTTTTGAGACAGAGTCTCACTATGTTGCCCTTGGTAGAGTGCTGTGGTGTCACAGGTCACAGTATTCTCAAATTCTTGGGCTTAAGTGATTCTCTTGCCTCAGCTTCCTGAGTAGGTGGGACTACAGGCACCCACCACAATGCCCGGCTATTTTTTGGTTGCAGTTGTCATTGTTGTTTAGCTGGCCAGGGCCAGGCCCGAACCCGTCAGCCTTGGTGGATGTGGCCAGTGCCCTATTCTCTGAGCTATGGGCACTGAGCCAAGAAAGAAAATTTTTATTGATATGAGAAAAATAACTTTAATATATTGTTGGTTTGGTGCCTGTAGCAGAGTGCTTATGGCTCCAGCCACATAAACCAAGGCTGGCAGGTTTGAACCTAGCCCGGATCAGCTAAACAACCATGACAACTGCAATAAAAAATAGCTGGGCGCTGTGGAGGGTGCCTGTAGTCCCAGCTACTTGGGAAGCTGAGGCAAGAGAATCGCTTAAACCCAAGAGTTGAGGTTGCTGTGAGCTGTGATGCCATGGCACTCTACCAAGGGCAACATAGTAAGACTGTCTCAAAAAAAAAAAAAAAAAATATATATATATATATATATAATATTATGTTAAAAGGCTGGATATAAGATATTTATATAATATCTGAGCTATGTTCAAAACTACATAGGAAAAGACTGATAAAATAGGCCAAAATGTTAATAGTTTTCCCTGGGCTAGAAGAATAGGTAATTTTTTTTTTTTTTTGAGACAGAGACTCAAGCTGTCACCCTGGATAGAGTGCTATGGCATCACAGCTCACAGCAACTTCCAATTCCTGGGCTCAAGCGAGTCTCCTGCCTCTGCCTCCCAAGTAGCTGGGACTACAGGCAACCGCCACAATGCCCAGCCATTTTGTTTTGGTTGCAGCCGTCATTGTTGTTTGGCGGGCCCGGGGGCTGGAATCGAACCCACCAGCTCAGGTGTACGTGGCTGGCGCCTTAGCCCGCTGAGCCACAGGCACCGAGCCTGAGAATAGGCAATTTTTAAACAGACTCCCTTATACCTTTAGCGCTCCCTCACTTTTATTATGTAATGAATATGCATTCCTTTTGTAATTGGAAAATAATAAAATTAAAATTTCAAATATATTATTTTGATATGTTTTGAAGTTTATTGCTGATACAGGACAAGTGGCATCCCAGCCAGCTCCTGGAGCTGGGGGGCGCGGACAGGCTGCCTCCACCTTGGCGATGTTAGTGTGGTGGCAGCAAGCAGTGGAACCAGCAGGCTGGAGGGTGGGCAGGGGGGCCCCATTCCTAGGCCTGGGAATGAAAGGGATTGTAGCCATTCATTTGCCACCCAGATGAGCCCCAGACAAGTTGTTCCAGACATGACCCAGACATGTCCCAGACACCCTAAATGTAACTACCAAGCCCAAGGGCCCCATATGACTATATATTCCCCTAGACAAAGAGCCTAGAGACAGATAGACAGACAGGGAAAGAGAGCACTTTTCTCTCCTGACTCCAGTTTTCCTACTCTGCCAGGAGCTCTGGTGTTTTTGTCTTCTTTTCTGTAAATAAATCCTGTCTTACCACTGATCTGTGGTCCGCGGATTTATTCTTCACATCACTGAGACCAAGAACCTACTGAAGACAAAATTCCAGTATCATTGCCTTTTAACAAAATAATGAAGAACTATCTTTCTTTTTTAAAAAAAGGAGGTGTGTTGGCCAGGCACAATGGTTCATGCCTGTAATCCTAGCAGTCTGGGAGGCCTAGGCAGGTGGATTGTGTGAACTCATAGATTCAACCAGCCCAAGCCAGCATGAGACTTAGTCTCTAAAAATAGCTGGGTGTTGTGGCAGGCATCTGTAGTCTCAACTACTTGGGAGGCTGAGGCAGGAGAATCACCTGAACCCAGGAGTCTGAGTTTGCTGTAAGCTATGATGCCATGGCATTCTACTCAGATCGACAGAGTGAGACTCTGTCTAAAAAAAAAAAAAAAAAAAAAAGGTGTAAGAGAAGCTAAATAGAGGAATAATAAAATCTTCAGTGGGCTGGGTGCAGTGGCTCAAACCTGTAATCCCAGTACTCTGGGAGGCTGAGGTGGGTGGATTGCTTGAGCTCAGGAGTTCCAGATCAGCCTGAGTAAGAGCAAGACCTTACCTCTATAAAATAGCCGGGGGTTGTGGCGGGTGCTTGTAGTTCCAGCTTACTTGCAAAGCTGTGGCAAGAGACTCACTTGAGCCCAAGAATTTGAAGTTTGCCATGAGCTATGATACTATAGCACTCAACCCCAGAGCAACTGAGACTCTGTCTCAAAACAAACAAACAAATAAAATCTTTAGTGGAAAATAAACATGTAAAAGTAGAATCACTCTAAAATTAATTGTACATTAACCAGGTGCCAGGTGGCTCATGCCTGTAATCCTAGCACTGTGGGAGGCCAAGGCGGGCGGATTGCCTGAGCTCACAGGTTCAAGACCAGCCTGAGCAAGAGCAAGACCCCATCTCTAAAAGTAGCTAGGTGTTGTGGTGGGTGCCTGTAGTCCCAGATACTGGGGAGGTTAAGACAAGAATTGCCTGAGCCCAAGAGTTTGAAGTTGCTGTGAGCTATGATGCCAGAGGACTCTACCAAGGATAACAAAGTGAGACTGTCTCAAAAATAAATAAATAGGCTCAGCACCTGTAGCTCAAGCAGCTAAAGAGCCAGCCACATACATCAGAGCTGGCTGGTTCAAATCCAGCCTGGGCCTGCCAAACAACAATGACAACTACAACCAAAAAAAACAAAAAACAAAAACAAACATAGTTGGGCATTGTGGTGGGCACCTGTAGTCCCAGCTACTTGGGAGGCTGAGGCAAGAGAATAGCTTAAGCCCAGGAGTTGGAAGTTGCTGTGAGTGGTGGTGACATAGCACTCTACCCTGGGTGACAGCTTGAGGCTCTGTCTCAATAAATAAATAAATAAAATAAAATAAATTGCACTTTGGTGACCATGAAACAAAGTGGGCACTGATTATATCTTGAGATCAGAGCCTCCTCATTCACTTTTCACTCTTGAAAAATTTTCACATACACAGATGCAAGACATTTCTTGTGTAATTTAAAGAACAGAAAAGTTAAAAACCAGTAATAACAGCAAGAACAACAAATCACTGATATGTCCCCTGGTATTGCTACTGTCTTTTACATAAAATCATCCATTTGGCTTGGCGCCTGTAGCTCAACGGGCTAAGGTGCCAGCCATGTACACCTGAACTGGCGGGTTCGAATCCAGCCCGGGCTGGCTAAACAACAACAGCTGCAACCAAAAAATGGCAGAGCATTGTAGCGGGCACCTGTAGTTCCAGCTACTTGGGAGGCAGAGGCAGGAGACTCGCTTGAGCCCAGGAATTGGAGGTTACCGTGAACTGTGATGCCATAGCACTCTATCCAGGGTGACAGTTTGAGGCTCTGTCTCAAAAAAAAAAAAAAATCATCCATTTAACATTAAAATCTTGGCTGGTAGTGTTTCTCAGTCACTTTTTGGGAAAGTGGCATTTGACCATACAAGTTATGAAGAACAAGTGGCATGTCTACCAGAACTTTTTGTTATTTCCAATTCCTAAAATATCATTTATGAAAACAGTAATGTGGTCATGTAGAAGTCATCCAAAGTTACTTGAAAAGGCTAATACAGACTGTACAAACCAGAGCAAAAGAACTTCCAAATCTCAGCCTCAATTATTTTGATCTTTTGGAGAAAAAAATCCTTTTTATTCATAAATTACTAGTAATTCCCCTATAAACTTGTTATTTTTATTTATTTATTTTTTTTATATGGGGAAGGAAGACAGTGCCCTTCACAGAGAGATAGGCCAGGTCTAGAAAGCTAAGATACTGGGTGGGACATCTATGACGTGTGGCAGCTCTCACAGGTTCAAGGTAAAAGGCTTTTTAGAAGAGTAGATGAGGGCAGTGCCTGTGGCTCAGTGGGTAGGGCGGTGGTCCCATATTACCGAGGGTGGCAGTTCGAACCCAGCCCCGGCCAAACTGCAAAAAAATAGCCAGGCATTCTGGCAGGCACCTGTAGTCCCAGCTACTTGGGAAACTGAGGTAAGAGAATCGCTTAAGCCCAGGAGTTGGAGGTTGTCGTGGAGCTGTGACACCATGACACTGTATAGAGGGCGATATAGTAAGACTCTGTTGCAAAAAATAAAAAAAAAAAAAGAAAAGTAGATAAAGTCAGAAGTTGATTGGCTGCTTAAAACTTCTTATACACCCTAGATCCTCATGTGGCTATTTCTCTTCTGTTTGTGATTTAAAAATCTTTTTAGGACCAGGTGTGGTGGCTAATGCCTGTAATCTCAGTGCACATTGAGAGGCTGAGGAGGACAGATACCTTGAAGCCAGGAGTTTGAGATCAACCTTGGCAACATAGTGAGACACCCCCCTCCCTGTCTCTGCAAAAAAAAAAAATTAATCTGGTATGGTGTCAGAGAAAGACCTTGTCTCTAAAAAAAACAAAAAAAACTCCAAAGAAACAAAAACCTTTTTACTTCAAAATAATTTCAAACTTACAGATAAGTTGTAAGAATAGTTACAGAAACCTCCCATATACTGTTTATCCAAATTTGTCAATTTTTCACATTTTGACAAATTTTTTTTTCCTTTTTTTCTCTTTATTTACAAAATCACTCTCAATGAGAAAACACACAGGGCAGACGGATAATGCAACTTGGATTTTCAGTCTCCGCTTTCCAAACCAAATACTGAAATTTGACACTCTTTCCATAACATTCTGGCCATTAAGTTATCTCTCTTTCTTTCTCTCTCCTTCAAAATCTTTTGCAAAAGGAAATATACTGCCTGGTATTCTAAATTATCCCTCATTTACAAATGGAAAAATGAGAAAGATGAAGTGGCATCTAAAAACACTGGGGACTATATATTATTTTATTTTATTATTATTATTATTATTTTGAGACAGAGCCTCAAGCTGTCACCCTGGATAGAGCGCTGTGGCATCACAGCTCACAGCAACCTCCAACTCCTGGGCCCAAGCAAGTCTCCTGCCTCTGCCTCCCAAGTAGCTGGGACCACAGGTGCCCGCCACAACGCCCAGCCATTTTTTGTTTGCAACCGTCATTGTTGTTTGGGGGGCCCGGGCTGGATTCGAACCCGCCAGCTCAGGTGTACGTGGCTGGCGCCCCAGCCCATTGAGCCACAGGCGCCGAGCCGAGGGGACTATATTTTTAAAAATAAGACACTAATTCAGATTTTCTTGCTTTAATTCTTCTCTACATTACCACAGTAAATTACTGGCTCGGCGCCTGTGGCTCAAGCGGCTAAGGCTCCAGCCACATACACCTGAGCTGGCGGGTTCGAATCCAGCCCGGGCCCGCCAAACAACAATGACGGCTGCAACCAAAAAATAGCCGGACATTGTGGCAGGCGCCTGTGGTCCCAGCTACTTGGGAGGCAGAGGCAGGAGAATCGCTTGAGCCCAGGAACTGGAGGTTGCTGTGAGCTGTGATGCAACAGCTCTCTACCCATGGTGACAGCTTGAGGCTCTGTCTCAAAAAGAAAAAAAAACCACACAGTAAATTACTGAACAAAGTCCAAGAGATTACTCATACACAGTAACAACCTATGAGTTTACATTAATAGGGATATCAGTAACAAACTGATCAGCGGAGTAACAACAAAAATGTTCCAGTGTAAACAACTATTCACTATTCTATTTATACAATATTGAAACCATCGAAACAGTTAAACACCTAGAAAATTCAAAGTAATATTAAATAATAATTGGGGTGGTGCCTGTGGCTCAAGGAGTAGGGTGCCGCCCCATATACCAGAGGTGGTGGGTTCAAACCCGGCCCCAGCCAAAAATTGCAAAAAAAAAAAAAAAAATTATAATAATAATTGATAACTCTAATAATACTGCAACATCTTCAAGTATGTTCCATGTGACCAAAAAAAAAAAAAAAAAGAAAGAAAGATGAAATTTTATTCATTATAACTACAATGAAGTTTTTTTTTATACAGAACTACACTTTTATTCATTTATTCTTTTTTGAGAGAGTCTCAAGCTGTCGCCCTGGGTAGGGTGCTGTGGCATCACAGCTCACAGCAACCTAAAACTCTTGGGCTTAAGAGATTCTCTTGCCTCAGCCTCCCAAGTAGCTGGGACCACCAGTGCCTGCCACAACGCTCCCCTATTTTTTGTCATTGTAGTTGTCATTGTTGTTTGGCAGGCCTGGGCTGGATTCTAACCTGCGAGCTCCGGTTTATGTGGCTGGTGCCTTAGCCACTTGAGCTACAGGCACCAAGCCAGAACTACACTTTTAAATTAGTAATCCATGAAAGATCCATATAAATCCTTTAAGTGATAAGATCGCTCCAAAAAATAAAACTCTACACTGCTTTTCTGTTATGAACTAATGAGCTTATAATCAGAGAAACCCCTTTAAGAAATTCTAGCCTACAGAAAAACATGTTGAAATCATTTGGTCCTGTTCATTTCATTAGCAAAAGCCTCCAATTTCATTTTGAGATATTTAATTCCTCTGAAATACCATCTTTAAAAGAGTCTGACTTGAGTTTTTTGTCAAACAAGATCACAAGTAAAGCTGAACCCTCCAGCCTTTGGGTTCTTCATGAGTTTGAGCCCAGTGGATGCTGGCACACTGACCTTCCCATGTATTTTCCACAATACCAACTTCTACACTTTCCACAAAGTGTCCTGCCCTTCTCTAGGTTTTTAGTAGAATGTGCCATTCAGAATGGCATGTGGTGGTCCTTAGCATAACTTGCCAAAAAGTAATGATTTCCTTGGAAGAAAAGCCATGGACTGCAATCACATGTCTGAGCTGACAGACGTCCAAATGGATTCTATATAAAAAGAAAAGGTTTGTGTCCTCTGGAATATGAATGTCCACTTTTAGTAAATTCAAACAGATCCTGACACAAACATCTTTGAATTTGATGGGTTTTACGTGAGCTATTATTTCATAGATCCTTGCCACCAAATCTCTAGACATTATGTAACCCAACCTGCTGCAGTAGGGAGGGAACACCTTGAAAGGATACTCCTGGTATGAAATATGGGGTTTTTGGTAAAATCCTCTATAGGAGTAATTATCAATTAGAGGATAACCTGTGAAAAACTTCTCTGGCTGGTTTAGGATCAAAAGATGCTTCACTAAATTGCCAGTATTGATGAAAACATCAGTGTCTGTCTTCATGACATACTTGGCTTTGGGACAAAACTCAATTACCCACCTGAATGCCATAATGGTTTTCAAGGTCAGGTTATTATATGTGTCTAGAAAATCTTGCCGGATTATGTCACCATAAAGAAGGTGTTGATCTTCTAAGGACACTAGCATTTTGCTTTCCCTTTCAGCCTGTTGGCCTAGTAAGAAAAACTTAAGAACCTCATATCCCCATCCAGACTTCTTTTCACCCCAAGTCGCTCTAATGGCTTGTTCCGCTTTCACATCTGACGGGTGGAAGGTCACCAGGATGACCAGAAACGGGTTTTGATGAGAGCAGTTTGAATGCTCCCGGCGTATGAAGGGGAAGTCTTGTCTGTAAATTGGCTCCTACTAGTAGAAGTAAGTACATCCAGTATACGCGTTCTACCACGTTGTATTGGGAAAGGCTGGGTACCACACGACAAGGAAACTCAGCAGTGACAGCAGGGAGACTGTATTGGAGGGCTGTCAGAGACATTCTGCTTGGAAGGGCAGGCAAGACCGCTGAGGCCATCCAGAGCAGCTCAGCACGTGAGCCACAGAGTCTTCTTGATTTGTTTCTTCTGAATGACACACCTTCAATTTCCCCAACGGAAAATTCAGCAGTATCTAATTGTCACAAACAGTATCTGTAGAGTTTCAGATGAAATTAAAGCACTAGCTAAAAATTTTCATTTTCTGTCTTTCATGCTCCCCAGCGCGAAAACGCGAACAACTCCCCGAGTGTGGGGCTGCCTGGAAGGACGCGGGCGACCCAGGTCAGGACTGCGCTGTGGAGCGGGGCGGGGCGTCCACTTGCAGCGCCACCTGGCCGGCTACCGCCACGTGCTCCTGTGCGTGGTCACGGCCCCGCTGGGCCCTGTCCCCGCTCACCGGTGCCGGGTGGCCCCTGGGCGACGAGCCCCGAGCCCCAGGGCTCGGCCGCTCACCCGCGCAGCGCTCCGGAGAGGGCTTGACAAACTGTTTTCTCATTTTCTCTCTATATACACTATACTCATTGATTTTTTTCTGAATCATTTGAGATTTAGTTGCATATATTATCTCCCTTTATCTCGTAATACTCTAATGCATATTTCCCCTAAACAAGAATATTCTCTTGGGCAGCGCCTGTGGCACAATGAGTAGGGTGCCAGCCCCATGTACCGAGGGTGGCGGGTTCAAACCCGGCTCGGCCAAACTGCAACAAAAAATAGTCGAGCATTGTGGTGGGCGCCTGTAGTCCCAGCTACTCGGAGGCTGAGGCAAGAGAATCATCTGAGCCAGAGAGATACAGTGAGACTCTGTCTCAAAAAAAAAATAATAATAATAATAAAAATAAGGGCTCTGAGCCCTTAGCTGAGCTGGCGGGTTGGAATCCAGCCTGGGCCCGCCAATCAACAATGACGGCTGCAACCAAAAAATGGCAGGGCGTTATGCCGGGCACCTGTAGTCCCAGCTACTTGGGAGGCAGAGGCAGGAGACTTGCTTGAGCCGAGGAATTGGAGGTTGCTGTGAGCTGTGATGCCACAGCATTCTATGCAGTGTGACAGCTTGAGGCTCTGTCTCAAAAAAAAAAAAAAAGAATATTCTCTTAAATAATCATGGTACAGTGGCTCTGCACCCATAGCACAGCAGTTACGGTGCCAGCCATATACACTGAGGCTGGCAGGTTAGAATCTGGCCCAGGACAGCTAAAACAACAATGGCAACTGCAACAAAAAATAACTGGGCGTTATGGTGGGCGCTTGTAGTCCCAGCAACTCGGGAGGCTGAGGCAAGAGAATCGCGTAAGCCCAAGAAGCACCAGCCACATACACCTGAGCTGGCAGGTTGGAATCCAGCCCAGCCTGCCAAACAACAATGACAGCTGCAACCAAAAAATAGCAGGGTGTTGTGGCAGGTGCCTATACTCCCAGCTACTTGGGAGGTAGAGGCAAGAGAATCACTTGAGTCCAGGAATTGGAGGTTGCTGTGAGCTGTGATGCCACGAGCACTCTACCCAGGGTGATAGCTTGAGGCTCTGTCTCAAAAATAATAATAATAATAATAATAGTAAATTGTGGTACATGTATACCATGGAATACTATGCAGCCCTAAAGAAAGATGGAGACTTTACCTCTTTCATGTTTATATGGATGGAGCTGGAACATAGAAGAATCTTAGCAAAGTATCTCAAGAATGGAAGAAAAAGTATCCAATGTACTCATAGCCCTACTATGAAGCTAATTTATTTTTATTTTTAAACATTTTATTTTATTTTATTTGTTGTTGTTGCAGTTTGGCCGGTGGTGGGCTTGAACCTGCCACCCTTGGTATATGGGGCCAGCGCCCCACTCACTGAGCCACAGGTGCCGCCCCATATGAAGCTAATTTAAAGGTTTCATATGAAGGCTATAACCCAACTATAGCTCAGGTGTACATGGCTGGTGCCTTAGCCCATTGAGCCACAGGCACCAAGCCAAATTCAGAAAATTTAATATTGAAACTATGAAGTTCATATCCCCAAATTGTCAACTGTCCCAGTAATGCAGTACAAGACCCAGTAGTTCACGGTCACATGTTGCATTTTGTTGTCCTGTCTCTTTATCTTTTTTCAAAATAGTTTCTCAGCCTTTGTCATTAGTGACACTGACATTAACAGAATAATTAACAATTATTTCATAAAATGTTCATCAATTTGCTTTTAGCTTGTGTATCCTTATGACTGGATTATGACTGGTTATGCATTCTGGGCTGGAACTGGAAATAAGTCATGTTGTGTTCTTTTACCAGGAAGTATGTCCCAAGGCCCATAATCTATCTGCTCCCTATTGCTGGTGTTAATTAGATCAAGGTGCAAATTAGTTCCATTTACACACAATATTTAGTTACTAATTTCCCCTCTTGCAACTAATAAGCAATCAATGAGGAGGCATTTTGAAATTATGCAAATAATCCTGCTCCTCTTCTGACTATCCCCTCCTAGACTAGTATCCATTCATGATTCTTTCCCAAACCCATTTTTATGTCGTATTCTTTTTTTTTTTAAGAGACAGAGTTTCACTGTGTTGTCCTGGGTAGAGTGCGTGGCGTCACAGCCCACAGCAACCTCCGGCTCTTGGGTTTAGGTGATTCTCTTGCCTCAGCTTCCCAAGTAGCTGGGACTATAGGCGCCGGCCACAATGCCCAACTATTTTTTTGATGTTGTTGCATTTTGGCCGGGTTAGGGCTTGAACTCACCACCCTTGGTATATGGGGCAGGCGCCCTACTCATTGAGCCACAACTGCCCCCCCTCTCTCCTCTTTTTAATCACGTGGCATTAGACTGTAAAAAAGAGCTGTGCCTGGTGGCGCTCGTAGCTCAGTGGTTAGGGTGCCAGCCACATACACCCAGACTAGGGGGTTTGAACCAGACCCTGGCCAGTTAAACAACAATGATAACTGCAACAACAACCAAAAAATAGCCAGGC
>CAUYON010047901.1:0-44847 GCA_963573935.1 Arctocebus calabarensis
TGAGTACATTGGATACTTTTTCTTCCATTCTTGAGATACTTTGCTAAGAAGAATATGTTCCAGCTTCATCCATGTAAACATGAAAGAGGTAAAGTCTCCCTCTAGTTTAAGTCTGCATAATATTCCATGGTGTACATATACCACAATTTGTTAATCCATTTATGGGTTGATGGGCACTTGGACTTTTTCCATGACTTAGTAATTGTGAATTGGGCTGCAATAAATATTCTGGTGCAAATATCTTTGTTATAAAGTGATTTGAGAGAGTTTTCAAAATGTGCACACCTGAGCCTCATCACAGATTGAGAACCACTGAATTAGAGCATCTATGAGACACCCAGTCTAACAGTCTAAGATTCATGCATTTTATAAAACAGAATAAAAGTATAATTGATGAGGAAGCCCGGGGACTCATGAGGCAGTGCACAGGGAGAAAAATGAATGCTTTTTCTTGAAGGGGAAGGGTGATCAGAGTTCATTCATTAGGTCAGTATTTGGGAGACTGTGCTAACAATAGAAGCAAGTACCCAGTTCATTCAACAAGTATTTGAGTAGTGACTTTTAGACACACTGTAAAGACACCAGAAATTCCAGGATCCTTATCTCACCTAACAGCAGTCAACCTATATAAACCGGTACTTACAGCACACCACGGTAAGTTCTATCTCACAGATTTGTGCAATGTGCTATGGTGATACAGAGGAGGGAGTGGCCAGATGTGCTATCATTATTGACAAGTGCTGGGGAAAGTTTCTTCAAGGAGCTTTATAGTGCAATAAAAGCTGTGCCTTATAGTGCAGTGAGCAGCACAGACAGGAAATAAGAACACATTAGAGGAAATAGCATGAACAGAAGCCTAGAGGCAAAAAATACATGGCACTGGCGGCACCTGTGGCTCAAAGGAGTAGGGCGCCGTCTACATATACTGGAGGTGGCAGGTTCAAACCCAGCCCCAGCCAAAAACTGCCAAAAAAAAAAAAGACATGGCACCTATGGTACCAGTGAAAGTCTGGCACGAGGGGAGCATGTTTGCGTCTGCACGTGAACTTCTTCAGGGAGAAAAAGAGGAATGGTTTGTTGAACATTAGACTACAGAAGTAGGCTAGAGCCAGAATGTGAATTTCAAAATTTTTAAAACTGTTGAGAGTAATGCAGTGAAAATATATATGATCTTTCAATTTACAACTAACATGTGACATTTGCTTTAACTCTATCTGTATATCCACACTACCTTTTTTCTTTTGCTAAACCCTTTGAAGATAAGTTGCAGATATCAAAACATTTTACTCTAAATACTTCAGTATGTATCTTCTAAGAATAAGCACATTCTCCTATATAACTACAAAGGATTCAATAAGCATTGCTAAGAAGTTGGAATTTTGTCCTGTGTGTAATGAGAGCCTTCAGAGATTTTTAGCAAAAGGGAGCCAAGATTAGAAGTGAGATTTTTTTTTTTTTGAGACAGTCTCACTTTGTTACCCTTGGTAGAGTGCTGTGTCTTCACAGCTCACAGCAACCTCAAACTCTTGGGCTCAAGCAATTCTCTTGCCTCAGCCTCCCAAGTAGCTGGGACTACAGTTGCCTGCCAAAACGCCCAGCTATTTTTAGAGATGGGGTCTCGCTCTTGCTCAGGCTAGTTTTGAACCTGTGAGCTCCTGCAATCCACTTGCCTTGGCCTCCCAGAGTGCTATGATTATAGGCATGAGCCACCATGCCCGAACCAGAAGTGGGATTTAGAAAGAAAATGTTTGGCAGTGTATGGGAGGAGGGTTCCTTAGAGTGGGGAATATCCAGGAATTAGTTCAGAAGCTATTTGCAATAAAGGAGAGATGATGATAAAGAAGAGTGTTATGAAGCAATGGAACAAAAGACAGGATAAAATCTGGACATGTTTTGAGCACAGACCTGACAGGCCAACTGGATGTAGAGGATGAAGCAAACGCTGAATATGAGGCAGAAGTTAAAGAAGACTAAGAGCTAGTTTGGGGAACTTGACTGATGGTGATAACATCAGAAGTGAGACAGGAAACAGGTTTAGGGAGCTTCTTATACCATTTCTGGAGTGAAATTTACATATGCAGAAGTATTAGTGACCCCTAAATGGGAGAATTAGAAAATGGCTTAGGTTGTGCTCAATGTACAGCTCTAAGTTGTGTTATAAGTATGGGGAAAAAGTTGTCAAAAGGGATAGGACAACCAAAGACAGGAAGCAAAAGAAACATGATATAAGCTGGAAGGGTATACTGTTCTGAATGACAGCTGAACTGAGAGTAGCAGCAAGAATACTTCAGGAAGAGTGCGAGTGCCCTGAGGCAGTCAGGGCTTTAAAAAATGCAAGTAGGCTCAGCACCTGTGGCTCAACCGGCTAAGACGCCAGCCACGTACACCTGAGCTGCCGGGTTTGAATTCAGGCCTGCCTGCCAAACAATGACGGCTGCAACCAAAAAAAATGGCCGGGCGTTGTGGCAGGTGCCTGTAGTCCCAGCTACTTGGGAGGCAGACGCAAGAGACTCGCTTGAGCCCAGGAATTGGAGGTTGTTGTGAGCTGTGATGCCACAGCACTCTATCCAGGGTGACAGTTTGAGGCTCTGTCTCAAAAAAAAATAAAATAAAATAAAAAAATTAAAAATGCAAGTAGGTCACTATCCCTTTCTTTTTTTTTTTTAATCTTTTATTTATTTATTTTGGCCGAGGCCAGGTTTGAACCCACCACCTCCGGCATATGGGGCTGGCACCCTACCCACTGAGCCACAGGCACCGCCCGCTATCCCTTTCTTATACAAATTCTAGGAGGTAAACTGAAGATAACCAAAGGGATCAAATCCACTCATTAATTCACTCAAGAAACATTTACTGAATGAATGCCCATCAGGTACAGTGCCAAATCAAAGACAAATTAGCCCTCAGCAAACTCATAATCTATAACCGAAGGTAAAAATGGCCACAGGGATAGTCATAAAAAAAAAAAAAAAAGTATATTGTTAGGAGTTTCATGCTTTACTTAATTTCAAATACAGAAAGGTTTATAACTTCTCCAGTCCACTATGCCACTCAGGACAGGTGACTGGAGACAACAGACTGGCATCCTGATTGCACATGCCCATATCACCTGATCTGTTGGAAAAATGCCTAAAACCCCTACTCCTTGAACTCCTGGTACCTCTGAAGGTGTGAGGGTAGGAAACCTGTGTAGAAAAAGGAAGGCATCTACCACAGGTACATCTTCAGCTGGACTCTGCTTAAATTCAGGGGCCAAACTCAGAATGGAATTACTTGGCCTTCTGAGAATTTAGCTCTCTCCCCTAATAAGTGAGTATTCATTCCAACAGCTCAGGATATTTTCTAAAACTTTCAAAGCAAAAGGGATTGTTCTTTATTTACACCCAGGCTATTCATAGCCATGGCCACAAATACTGTTCCTTTTAGTGCACTCCTTTGTCTTTAAAAACAATAGCTTTGGCAGTGAATTTTAATTCTTTTTTTTTTTTGAGACAGAGCCTCAAGCTGTCCCCGTGGATAGAGTGCCGTGGCTTCACAGCTCACAGCAACTTCCAATTCCTGGACTCAAGCAAATCTCCTGCCTCCACCTCCCAAGTAGCTGGGACCACAGGCACCCGCCACAATGCCCGGCCATTTTTTGGTTGCAGCTGTCATTGTTGATTGGCGGGCCTGGGCTGGATTTGAACCCGCCAGCTCAGGTATATGTGGCTGGCGCCTTAGCCCATTGAGCCACAGGTGCCGAGCTGTGAATTTTAATTCTAACCCAGAGATGCAAGATACAACAAAATTTTCCCTCATAGTAAAACAGAAGAGTTTGAAGAATTTTGTAGAAAGAGAAGGGAAAAATGGAAAGGGATTACAGAAATCTGAAAGAAAATTTTCAGAAAAACTACACCTACCATAAAAATGTAAAGCATTTGTTAACTGAGAAACATATTTTATAAATAATATAAAATATTATTTTGTATAAATATTGTACAAATTGTATAAATTTGTATAAATTGAGTGTTTTGTTTTGTTACCTTGGGTAGAGTGCTGTGGCGTCATAGCTCACAGCAACCTCAAACTCCTGGGCTCAAGTGATCCTCTTGCCTCAGCCTCCTAAGTACCTGCGACTACAAGCACTGGCCACCACGCCCTGCTAATTTTTCTGTATTTGGTAGAGATGGGTCTTGCTCTTGCTCAGGCTAGTCTCAAGCTCCTGAACTCAAGCAATCCACCTATCTAGGCCTCCCAGAATGCTAGGATTATAGGTATGAGCTACTGTACCTGGCCTAAATTGAAGCTTTTGAAAAATTAAATAATTCCATTAAGATAAGTGAGAAAAAAACAGAAACAATGACAATGCAGGAAACAATTTCCCATTTCTTTTCCTTCCAATATTTAAGAACAACACAGCAAACAAATATCCTCAGAATAAAAAAAGGTATCTCCCTGCCCCACTTTTTGTAATACTTATTCTGGGATTAATTCTCCAGTATTATCTTTTTTCATTCTTCATATATTTATATTACCGGGGAGCAATGATAGGCACTTTAGAGAATACAAAAAGGGATGTGGCCTGGCACCCATGATCAATGGTTAGGGCATCAGCCACCTATACCAAGGAAAGTAGCTTCAAACCCGGCCCGGGCCTGCTAAACAACAATGACCACAACAACAAAAAAATAGCCAGGTGTTGTGGCGGGTGCCTGTAGCCCCAGCTACCTGGGAAGCTGAGAATCTCTTAAGCCCAAGAGTTTGAGGTTGCTGTGAGCTGTAACACCATGGCACTGTCTCAAAAAACAAAACAAAACAAAACAAAAGGATGCATGTGATCCTGTCTTCCAGGAATGCACCTGGAAGACAGTCAACATACGTGATGAATGACTATGATACAAAATGGGAACAGCAAAAGCCCAAAGAAGGGTAGATACAAATTATTAAGGTAGTTCCAACTATGGGAAACTGGTATTGGCTTCTAGTTTGGTGTGGAAGGATGTGAAGGAACTGAGGATGAGGTGTTAGGGGCAATCTATGTAGCTATAAGCAAAGAATGAGGAAAGACACAAGAAAAGAACAGCAAGGCATTCAGCCTGGCTGGAGGGAAAGGTATGTCAAGCAAGAATGGAATGTGATGTTCACTGAGGGTTACTAAGTGCCAGATACATGGACTAGCAGGTTTCACATATTTAAGGTATAAGAAGAACCAGAGGAAATGAGTTTGGACAGACAGTCTGTAGTGTGATCATAGAAGACCTTAGAAAGCAAAGCAGAATTGCACAAAGGAGCCCAACTAAGCCCACAGCTCCTCCACCTCTTCCCAGGTCCTCTGCACCACCCCATCAAGCAGCTCTGCTACACAGAGAGCAGGGGACCACTGACAGGAGGTGCCTTTTGATTCTGGAAGTCTTGCAAGGGCAACCGGTATGCCAGGGACCACTGATAAGGATCGTAATTTCTCAGCTACCCCCACCCCTTCACAATGTTGTCTCCATGGTTTGGAAAGCTTAAACCTGCTCACTGTGAGCCACAAGGTGGAGATGTCTGGCAGGGCAGAGCTGAGAGGAAGTCGTTTAGCCAGCCTAAGGTTACCATTAACACTTTGAGCCACTGCCTTGAGCTAATTTTTATGTTTGTTTTTTAAGTTTGGTTGAAATGTCACAAATGGAAAAATTAAGTAAAGCGCCCGGTTAGCCACAAGACTGGACACACCTGGCTGCAAACCCAGCAAAAGAAACTTACTTCATTAGTAAGAGAGGCGGAGAGTGAGATTTACATCTGAAATCTGCCTGCACCAGAAGAAAGTGCTGAGGCCAAAGGCGCCTCTGTTTTTACAGCTGTGTCAAGTCTTAGTTCTTTACTCTTACCAACACTCAGGAGTGCGGCAAGAGCCCAAGGAAAAATGGTCTCCAACCTCTTTTCAGCTGCAACTTAGCTCACAAAGGTTTTTAAGAAGCAGTTAATGAAATAAAACAAGACCAGATGAGGTGATATAATGAACTTTATTTCCACAGCTAATTTATATGTTTAAATCCCAAAAAATGTTTTTTTAAGTCAGAACTCTAAATTATTGATGTGATTTTTGTAACCTCAAATTTAACACTTGCTTTTTGTACCAGCTTCAACAGTGACATGTGAGTCTGCCCCATTTTTCACAATAGTTGGGCTCAAAAAAGCTGGTAAAAAGCAAATTTTTGTAAAATGAAAATTTTCCCACCAAAGGAGATTGGAATTCTAATTTCAAAGAAGTTCATTCATCATTAACTAGAAAGTGGTTCTCTCAGTTCAGGATCTTCCACTCAAAGTAATGGCCTCTAACTCTTTGGCATGAGAAGAATCACCACCACATTGATTGGTTTTATAAATTCTTTTTATATGAGTTTTCTTACAGAGGTACACCTGGGATGCCAAATAACACAGAGATAGATTTGCAAATTACCACCTTCAAATCATGGGTTTTCAAAGCTGAAAAGAAACTTGGAGATCATGCAGTTCCCCCCTCAACCCCATTTTTTAATGAAGAAACTAAAGCACAGAAGAGGAAAAATTTGCCTGCCAGGGAGAGAACTAGGCTCCAGACTGGCTCCATACTGCCTACTAATTTTCTCCAGCCACATGTCCCATTTCTTTGGCTTGTACACTCACAGAAGACTGAGATCCCCTCTATACATACACATTTCCATGCACATACTCACAGCTTAGTGACCGTGCAATTTTCTTACCTACATAAAGGTGTCTGTTTATACCATGAGGTTAGAAAGGGAAGATCAAGTCAATCATAATAGAAAAATAGAGTAATTCTCTAACTCTTCCAAATCTATTATTTTTAAATTACTATCTTTTATTTATAGTCTTTGTAACTAAAGCAAAACTTGGGCATTTCTTTTCATGAAGGCAATCTAAGACCTTGTAACTGGGGTGTTTTCCCATTTTTAAACATAAGTTTTTTAAAAAAAGAGCTTGTACTGGAGGATCACTTTAAATATTGCTATGCAAAGCCCCGCATCCCACCTTGTACCACTGAAAGCACTGGCATTACCTGAAAGCTTTTTAGAAATTTAGATTCTATGGCCTTACCCCTGAAAATAACTGAGTCAGAATCTGTATTTTAACAAGATCTTCAGGTAAACTATAGGCACATTAAAGTTTCAGAAGCACTGATCTAAATAAAACACTTCCTGAGCCAGGTACAGTGCCGCACCTGTAATCCTAGCATCTTGGGAGGCTGAGACAGGAGAATCACTTGAAGCCAGGGGTTTGAGGCTGCAGTGAGCTATGATTGTGCCACTGCACTCTAGCCTGGGCAACAGAATGATACCACCCCAAACAAAACAAAACACTTCCTTATAGGTAGCACCCCATTTACAGTAATCAAGATATGAAAAATAAAATAGCTGGATAAAATGAGAGAGGAGCTCATACCTGTAATTCTAGCACTTTGGGAGGCTGAGGCAGGAGGAATGCTTGCGGCCAGGAGACTAAGACTAGCCTCAGCAAGAGCAAGATCTCATTTCTATAAAAAAAAAAACAAATTAACTGGATGTGTGGCACATACCTATAATCCCAACTACTTAGGAGCCTAAGGCAGGAGGATCATTTGAACCTAGGAGTTTGAGGTTGCAGTGAGCTATGATGAGGCCACTATACTTTAGCCTGGATGACAGAGTGAGACTTTGTCTCCGAAAAATAAAAAAGTTAAAATAAATAAAAATTATAAGCGAGGAAAGGAAAAAAGTAATTCCTGTGAGAATGCATTGATGTATACCTGGACCACAGAATAATAAATTAGTATGATTTATTTGATAAGTTAGCTTTAAAACATAATTCTAGAAGCTGAAGTTCAATTTAGTCATTCATGTGATATTTATTTATCCAATGTTCACTGTATAAACAAAGATCTAAAAAAGACAGTTTCCTGCTTTTATAAAACTTAGTTACATAGAAAGGCTATTGCATACCAAGTAACATAGAAGAAGGTTCAAAGTGTTTAGTATTGTAAAGAGATATGCAGGGCCCAGAAGGAAATTCAATGGGGGAGGGGAACGACTAAAATGTTCCTGTGGTCCAGGAGTCAGCAATCTATGGCTCATTAAGCTATTCAGAATGGGGACAGTTGTGGCCCACATGGTTCTAGTGGCACAACTTCCATCAGAGTTTAGTCAACAGTGGTAAGTAAAACAAGTTCACTAATAGAAGAGCTGCTGCATAACTGCCTGGCAGTCAGACAAGCTTTCACAGACCAGGGGATATCACTGGTCATCATTAAAAGGGATGATTTGAGACTGCCAGTATCAGTTTATGTCTACCACGTGCTGCCACAAAGCTCTGTAGTAAGTACTCGTGGGCAAGTGGGGACATTCAGCTGGATAAAAAGCTTAAAGTCTGCTGATCTCACTCGGGGCAGCTGTGGTATTGTGAAATATGTATTTAGTCTTCCACCTGTTTCCTGGAGTATGACTCTGAAAATCCTTAGAATCTCCAAAGTGATGTTTTTTATATGCTAAGAAGTTGACTGTTCAGGACAGAGACTGGACTCCAGAAGTTCAAGGCAGGTTGAGAGGGTTGAAACTTCCAGCTCCAACCACTAACCTCCAAGAAGGGTAGAGGAGCTGAAGGTTAAGTCAATTGCCAATGGCCAATAATTTAATCAATCATGTATCTATAACAGTGGTTCTCAACCTTCTTAACGTCACAATGTATTTTCATTGTTAAAAATGGGTCGCGACCCACAGGTTGAGAACCGCTGCTCTATAACAAAGCATCCATAAAAAACAAAAAAGGAGTGGGTCAGGAGAGCTTCCAGATAGCTGAACAAGTGGAAGTCCCAAGGATGGTGCTCTGAACCTTTTCCCAAATGCCTTCCCCTATGCATCTCTTTGTCTGTATCCTTTATAGTATCCTTTATAATAAACTAATAAACTTAAGTGTTTCCCTGAATTCTGTGAGCTGCACTAACAAAATTAATTGAACCCAAGGAGGAAGTTGTGGGAACTCCAATTTATAGTCAGTTGGTCAGAAGCAGAGGTGAAATAACTTAGAGCTTGTGTTGAGCACCAGTATTGGGGGATATTTCTGCAGATGGAGCCCTGAACTTGTGAACTCTGACACTATTTCCAGGTAGACAGTAATAGAATTGAACTGATATGAAGGACACCCAGTGGGTGTCCACTGCAGAATTCATTGCTTACTTGGTGTCTGAGGAAAACTGCCCATATATGTGGTCATAGAAGTATTCTATGTTGATTGTCATTGAGTGAGAAAATACAAAAACCACCTTTTTCCACCCCCATGTTACATAGCAGCTAACATAGCAGGAAAGAATGACTACCAAAAAATCGAAAAAGGAAGTAAAGAAGACAATTACAAAGAGAGCTGAATACTGAATCCAAAAGAGAAGATGATGATGACAGCAGCTAAAATTTGGCTATATGCAGTCATCTTAGAATGAACAGAAATGCATGAAGACACCTAAAGGCAAACCCATGTCCACGGTACTTCCTCATACAAGCGGTTCCTTTAAACACATGAGAATTTGAAAAATCTTCAACCCACAATCCCAATAAGCAACCATAATCTCCATGATATAGTCTCAAAGATTGTAAGTTTACACATAGAGTAAGCACATGATACCAAAAGACAGCATCAGAGTGTTTGAAAATAATTACAATAAATCAAAGTAGAACATAGTTGAAGACTTCCCATTTAACTTCCACACTGCATAGAAAGATCTCCAAAACATACTGTTGTGTGAAAAACAAAGTTGTGCATAAAGACATAAAGAATGACATCTGGCTCAGCGCCTATAACTCAGCAGCTAGGCGGGTTCAAGTCTAGACCGGGCCTGCCAAACAACAATCACAACTACAACCAAAAAATAGTCAGATGTTGTGGCGGGAACCTATAGTCCTAGCACTTGGGAGGCTGAGGCAAGAGAATTGCTTAAGCCCAAAAGTTGGAGGTTGCTGTGAGCTGTGACGCCACAATACTCTACCAAGGGTGACAAAATGAGACTCTGTCTCCAAAAAAAAAAAAGAATGATATCATACATAATAACAGACAAACCCAATATTACATATTTCATACAGATAACATAGGAAAAAGTCTTAAAAGATACATATACCAAACTGGAAACAGTGGTTACTTCTTGATAAAGATAAATAGCCAGGCTACTCTCTCTTCCCCTTTCTCCCCCTCTTCTCTCTCTGTCTCTCTCTCTCTTCCCTCCTCCTTAATGCTGCTCTTCAGTATCCCCCGCCAATAAAGACCTTTTGTACAAGCAAAAAAAAAAAAAAAAAAAAGATAAATAGCCAGGAATGAGAATGATCATTAAAGGAATTTCACACTCAATTAAAACACTTTGAATTTTTTAAATATATAGATATGTAAAAGAAAAACATATTATATATATATATATATATATATATATATATATATATATATTCTTTTTTTTTTTTGAGACAGAGCCTCAAGCTGTCGCCCTGGGTAGAGTGTCGTGGTGTCACAGCTCACAAGCTCACAGCAATCTCAAACTCCTAGGTTTAAGCAATTCTCTTGCCTCAGCCTCCCAAGTAGCTGGGACTATAGATGCCTGCCACAATGCGTGGCTATTTTTTGGTTGTAGTTGTCATTTTTTGGCAGGCCTGGGCCAGATTCAAGCCCACCAGCTCTGGTGTATGTGGCTGGTGCCTTAGCCGCTTGAGCTACAGGTGCCACCATCCAATATGTTTTAAGGGGAAAAAGTCAACATGTTGAATAGTGTGTATAATATAACCCCATTTGTGTTATGTCAGAATAATATGTATTTATACATTTGTACTGATATTAAAAACACCTAGAAGGGCCCAGAACCATGGCTCATGCCTGTAAGCCTAGCACTTTGGGAGGCCAACTTGGGAGAATTACTTGAGGCCAGGAGTTTGAGACCTGCCCAATGCAGGCCCCATGCCAGGTCCTTCCATCAGAATTAATCCATAGAAGGACTAGTTCAAATATTGAATTGGTGTCAAAGGCACAGTATCCCTAAACTGAATTTTTGATTCTCATTCTCCAAATCCATCCCTCCTGTCACCAAGATTTGGGCTTTATATTCCCATCTCCACACACAAGATGTCCTCAGCACTGACAAATAAATCACAATATTGTGTACAAACACACATTTGTGGCATATCAGGCTCTATAGAGGTAGAAAAGATGACTCTAACACCACTGCCATTTGACATTAGGCAACATTTTACAAAAATCAAAAAGAGCATTCTAAAACAGATAAAACCTCAAACTCAAATGAGGCAATCCCTCACTGGAGTTGTCCACGATGAGAATCTGATAGCACTCACTTACCCCCATCACTCTGCCACGCTGCTCAACGTCCTCCCACATAAAATGAACTATGACACGACACATGTATTTCCCACTCCGGCCTTCCTGCTTCATTCGGACTAGACACATCCTGGGTGGGAAGAAGAAACACAGAGTCACTGGCTGTGTGTGTTTTTCACATCACACATTTCCACCTGAAGGTCTGCTCATCTAAAAGTGATTTTACCAAATGGCACCAGCCAAATTGAAAAACTGGAACTGACCTTATTTTGTAAAAACCAAAACTTTTCGAGGTATGATATAGATATTACAAAGCATAAAAGTCTTAAGTGTATGGCTTAATAAATTTTTACATATTATATACACACACATATAAGTACCACCCAGATCAAGAAATACATTACTTATAGCACTCTGGAGGCTGAGATGGGAGAACAGCTTGTGCTAGAGACCAGCCTAAGAGTAAGATCCCATCTATAGGAAAAATTTATAAAAGAGCAGGGCACAGTGGCACATCCCTGTGGTTTCAGTTACTAAGGAGGCTGAGGCAAGAGGATTACTTGAGTCCAAGAGTTTGAGGCTGCAGTAAGCTTAAGTAAGTTTTGATGTCACTGCACTCTAGCCTGGGCAAAAGAAGAAGACTGTGTCTCAAAAAAACCAAAAGCATATATATAATTTACCATCTTAACTATTTTTTTTTTTTGAGACAGAGCCTCAAGCTGTCACCCTGGGTAGAGCACTGTGGCATCACAGCTCACAGCAACTTCAGACTCCTGGGCTCAAGTGATTCTCCTGCCTCCACCTCCCAAGTAGCTGGGACTACAGGCACCCACCACAACGCCCGGCCATTTTTTGGTTACAGCCGTCGTTGTTTGGCGGGCCCGGGCTGGATTCGAACTCGCCAGCTCAGGAGTATGTGGCTGGTGCCTTAGCCTGTTGAGCCACAGGCGCCAAGCCCATATATACATTATTAAAATACCTCAGAAGGCTCCTTCATACATAAGAGGAACCACATTTAATTGTTAGAAGATAAGCAAGTCCATGGGCGGCGCCTGTGGCTCAGTGGGCAGAGTGCTGGCCCTATACACTGAGGCTGGCGGGTTCAAATCCAGCCCAGGCCAGGTAAGCAACAATGACAACTGCAACAGAAAAATAGCCGGGCGGTGTAGCGGGCACCTGTAGTCCCAACTACTTGGAAGGCTAAGGCAAGAGAATCGCTTAAGCCCAGGAGTTTGAGTTTGCCGTGAGCTGTGATGCTATGGCACTCTACCAAGGGCAACATAGTGAGACTGTCTCAAAAAGAAAAAAAAAAAAGATAAGCAAGTCTAAATGCTTCATTTTGCTGATGAAAATAGAAGTCACAAAGAAGGAAAGTAATTTGCTATACCACAAAGCAGTCTATAAAGCTAGGTATAGAACTTTGGTGTCCAGTGGACTAGTGAGCACTTTAAGTATGTCTAGTCCAAATTGAGATAATTACAAAGATTTAGTTCAAGAAGAAAAAGGACATAAAATATCATTAATTTTTTTTTTGGTAAAGACAGAGTCTCACTTTAGAGTGCCATAGCGTCACACAGCTCACAGCAAACTCCAACTCCTGGGTTTAGACGATTCTCATGCCTCAGCCTCTGAGTAGCTGGGACTACAGACACCCACCACAAAGCCCAGCTATTTTTTTCTGTTTTGCAGTTCGGCCAAGGCTGGGTTTGAACCCACCACCTTTGGTATATGGGGCTGGCGTCCTACTCGCTGAGCCATAGGCGCCACCCCATTAATTTTTTTTTTTTGAGACAATTTCTCTTTGTCACCCTCAGTAGCGTGCTGTGGCATCATCATAATTCACAGTGATCTTAGTTTCTTGGGCTCAAGCAATCCTCTTGCCTCAGCCTCCTAAGTAGGTGGGACTACAAATGTGTGCCAAGACAGTTGGCTAGTTTTTCTATTTTTCTTTTTTTTTTTCAGGTAGAGACAAGACATTGCTCTTGTTCAGGCTAGTCTCGAACTCCTAAGCTTAAGCCCTAGTGCTCATCACAGCTCACAGGGGTCCTCAAACTATGGCCCACAGGCTACATGCAGCAGTGTGAATTGTTTGTTCCTGTTTTGTTTTTTACTTCAAAATAAGATATGTGCAGTGTGCACAGGAATTTGTTCATAGTTTTTTTTTTTTTTTTTAACTATAGTCTAGCCCTCCAACGGTCTGAGGGTCAGTGAATTGGCCCCCTATTTAAAAAGTCTGAGGACGCCTGGCTTAAGCAATCCACTGGCCTGGGTCTCTCAGCGTGCTAACATTACAGGCATGAGACATTATGCCTGGCTAATTAATTTTTTACAATGCTTTGATACTGAAATAATATTTCAGATATATTGGATTAAATAAAATGTATTATCGGTTGGGCGCCTGTGGCTCAACGGGCTAAGGCGCCAGCCACGTACACCTGAGCTGGGGGGTTCGAATCCAGCCCGGGCCCGCCAAACCACAATGATGGCTGCAACCAAAAAATGGCCGGCGTTGTGGCGGGTGCCTGTAGTCCCAGCTACTTGGGAGGCAGAGGCAGGAGACTCGCTTGAGCCCAGGAATTGGAGGTTGCTGTGAGCTGTGATGCCACGGCACTCTATCCAGGGTGACAGCTTGAGGCTCTGTCTCAAAAATAGGGGGGAAAATGGCAGCTCTTACTGATTCCAAAAATAAGTGTACCAGCCAGAAGCCTACCCAATCTTTCTCACTTTCCCCCCAGCACCGTTACAAGGATGAGGTAGAAGACACAAATGTCAGTTGCCTGAGGAATTATTTTAGTTTGCATTTTACAAAATCTCAGTTTGACTGAATTTCTTATGGAGCTTAAAGCTCAAATCTTGTCTTAATTTGCTGGTTGATTGCTGAGTTCTCAGGAGTAGAATTACAGCTTCCTCTTTACTTGAGCTCTTTCAGCCTAAAACCCTTAGGGGGCCCTGAGTATCTCTCAGTTCCAACAGTGAAGTGGACATTGGTTGAAGGATGGGCTCTTTAATGGACTTCTGCATACACCTGATGATGAAATAATTGGCCATTCAGAAATCAGATCGCTACAAACCGTCACAGGAAGTCTTGGTGATTCACGTGTACATATATTGTAAGTTCCCTATTATAAAAAAAGACTCCCTAAACCAATGTACATCTCACAAGTGACTTGTCCAGGCACTAGTAGTACCCTGCTTTTCCTCCCTCCTGTTTTGGGGCATTTTCTACCCTTCCATGAGCTACTTCGTATATTTTCCTTTCTTTCCTGTTCTTGTTACTTATGCTACATCGTGACATACCCAACAAATAAAAGAGAAAAACTGGGAACAAAGCAAGGTCTGGTTGTTTTTATTATATTAACATCTCTTGGGTTTTAGCAGTGTTTGACACAGGATTCTGTGTCGTGTAATTCGCTGCTTTTATTTCCTTCTACAAAACACTATTATGTGGTAGAATTTTGGCTTAGTTCTGACCCAGTGCCACAGACGGAGATTCCCAAAGACATCTAAGAAAAAAGAAATCTCCAAGGTGAATTCACTCCAAGGTGAATGAAGTGGACTTTTTAAAATATCATCCCTTCATGGGGGTAAAACTTGAGCAATTCTTGGCATGCAATTTTGGAGAATATTACAGCAATGACCTGTAGCAATAGATAATCTACAATATTATGTTATTAGACGTGTGTGTGTGTCACATGTGACCTGTGCATGCATTGAATTTAATCTACTATATTCAACTTAACTCATGCTTTTACCAATTAGCATCCTATGAGCTAGGCTTAAAATAAAAATAACAAAATATTAATAGATACCATTTATTAAGCACTTACCAGATGCTAAGAACTAGTATCTTGTTTACTCTCACAATAATCTATGAGGCTGATGTTATTTTTGGTTCCATTTTAGAGGTGAAGAGATTGAGGTTTAGGCCAGGCGCAGTGGCTCACACCTATAATCTTAGCACTTGGGGAGGTTGAGGCAGGTTGATTGTTTGAGCACAGGAGTTTGAGACCAGCTTGAGCAAAGACCCCGTCTCTACCTTTCCATGAGCTACTTCACCCTTGGGAAGAGTGTTGTGGTGGGCACCTGTAGTCCCAGCTACTCAGAAGGCTGAAGCAAGAGAATTGCTTGAGCCCAAGAATTTGAGGTTGCTGTGAGGTGTGATGCCATGGCATTCCACCGAGGATGACAAAGTGAGACTCTGTTTCAAAAAAAAAGAAAGAAAGAAATTCAGGTTTAGAGAGATAAAGTAAATTCCATACCAAAAGTCCTAAAGGAACTTGAGTTTGAAGCCAAGTATGTCTGCCTTTGAAACCCATGTTCATGACACTAACTGGGCTGTTATTTTCCTACACCCCTACATTCACTGTTCTCCACTCCCTCTGTGAGCCACAGCTGACTCAGTCTGTGTTTAGTAACACAGACATTTCTAACGTACATTCCCCACACCTTGTGGGGAAAACACAGCATGCATTTGGTGACCATGTGAAGTGCCACCATTCCAGATGTGAATTGGTGTCGGAGCCAGTGTTCTGGCTACAGTGGTGTAGCCAGTGTGATCCTGGCATGCACGCCACCTAAGGCCTTTCCCTTCTGACTGGCCAGACCACATTTACTGGCCCTAACCTGCCACCCTATAGAGTTCTTTCATTAAGTCTTAAAGAGCTAAGAAATCAGAGAAATTACCAGAAAAATATCTAAGAAAGCAGGAGGACATTTTTATTGTTATTTAAAAACACTTTATTGAGTTCACACAGAGGAATATTTTTATTTATGAATTTAATATAAATGCCATAAAATATATGCAAAAATACATGAAACTTATGAACGAAACATTAACACTACTCACGTTCCACGTGGTTTAATTTTACCAAGATCCCTTGGGTTCCATGGGAGAAATTTCAACACAACATAACTTCAATGCAAAAACATATTGACTGAGCTTCTACTGTGTGTTGGGCACTGAATCTATAAGAGTGAATAAGATACAAGCCTCCCTCTCCTCTTTCAAACTACACGTGATATGGTCCTTATTAACCTTTGTAATATGGATTGGGAATCTATGTACAATTCCGTATTTTAGTAATTCCCCAGCCCAAAGTTAAGCAAATGAACGTTCAAAATACCCTATCTATTTGGTATTATTTCAGAATAGGGGTTGTAAGTATGAGACTTAAGGGTCCATAGGCATTCCTGAATGAGCTGGGCTCTAATCCCTACTGGGCTAACACTTGGCCTCAGAATCCTTCTTAACACAGCACTCATTTTTAGAGTTGGCAAACCTCTTCTAAGGTTTTTCACTAAATACGTGGTATGCCATCCATGTAGGATGATTACTATTGAGACTTTACAAACATTCAACATACATTCCACACAGATTTTTGAGTAATGTCGTAGATAACATTACAGAGTGGTTGCATCTTGGCGCTTTATTCCTCATGAAAACTGTACAAGGTAAAGGTAGATGTTGCTAACTACCGTAGCAGGCAGCTCTAGATCAGCTTGGTTTTGGTTTTGGTCTTACCCAGCACCCATCCTCCCTTTCAGTTTTCCTCCCAAGAACCTTCTAGAAACTGTGTCTATTGACCCAATTCCTAACCCAAGCTTTGGCAAAGAAAATGTACATCTTGCCGGCCATAGCCATTGGTTTAAGGTTGGGCTGGGACCCAGGCTGGATAATCAAAGGCAACAAGGACCATGAGGAGATTTTTTTTGCTGGGTCTCTTGGCAAAGTGGTATGTCTTTTGTTAGAGCTGTTTTGATGGAAGCTTGGAGCTGTTGTGTGGTCTCACCACTTTTGGGGGACATCCCGACTATGGGCCCACGTGGAGGAAAGCAGAACTCGGACACAGTCCTCAATGCCAGAGTTTGAGAAGCTCCCACTGGCCACGTCTGAAAGGGGCTCTTCAGCTTCCTACCACCTCCCCTGCAAATACGGTAGCTAATAAATCCATGTGCGCATAGCACGTAAGTCATTTAGTAAGCCAGTTTGGTCTTGGTTCTGTGTTTTACACATGAAAACTCTTACGTGTATAGAAAGAAGTGATTTGCTCATGGTTGCGTAACGAGTTAGTGGCGGAGCAGGCTTGGATTCCCCATGCCTACTCAGGGACTGTCACAGAATCGTCTGAGCCCGCAAGCCTGAAGAGCGGGGTATCTCAAGGGTAGACTGGGTGCTTTCCCAGCAGAAAGGATGCCATGACCGAGAAGGTGGCTGTCCTGGGACAAGGCTCCTCCATTGCACTCTGGACCATTTCCCGAATATGCGAAGCCTTCCTGCAGAATCGATGCCAGTGGGGGGCTGTGTGGGGCCTCCCCCGACATAACCTGGTTCAAGACACACATCGGGCACCCTGGTCTCATCTCTCCCTCGTCCGTTTTTCTCTCTTTCTCTCCCTTTCTCTCCCTTTCTCTCTCTCTCATTAAAAGTCCTACCAAGATTTGAAGAAACAGAAAAAACTGTAGAAAATGTGATAGAGCTGGCATAGAGTTTGAGGACTAATTTACAGATAGCAGGCGTTGGAGATTTTAGCTGCAACATTCAAAATTATGACATAATGACCTAAAATGACAGCCAGAAAGAAGACAGTGCCTGCTTAGACATTAGACATCCAGAGCCTGGTTAAAGGGCTTGCCACGCTGAAGGAAAGCATATATTTCCATTTTTGTTGTTAATTCCTTCTCTGTATCTGAGAAGGAGGGAGAACAATTCCTTTTCACATCTTTATAGCTGTGTACCTCGTCTGCTACAGAGAAATTGAACAAAAGATAATTCTAGTAGTTTCTTTTTGACTAAAACTGTAGGGCTTAGAGGGTAGATTCATTTAGGTCGTTTTAATTTATAAAGAAAATATATGTTCCTTGAGAATACTTGGGAAATTTCAGGGAAGTACAACAAAGAAGAAAGTTTGCCCATAATCTTAACAGAGACAACCTTGTTTCTATTTCCTTCCAGACTTTTATCATCAGCATCATGAGATATTTCAAACATCAAGATAGCACCAAGTTCAAACTCCCATTAATCTACCAGTCTTAGTTAATGAAATTTTAAAATTTGCCATATTTGTTTTGAGCGTTCTGCCTTTTTAAAAACACATATAGTCAATGTTACTTTTCTGTGGACTCCCTGCTTTGATTATATACACATGTATATATCCTTAATATCATATAGGTTCATGTATTTACATTTACATAAATTAAATCACACTCTTTCAGCTGGCAACTTGCTCTGTTCATTCAACAATGTTTTCAGGATTTATTGATGTTTATACATGTAAATCAAGCTCGTTCATGTAAACTATTGGTAATATCCAATATTTTCCCCGACAGACAAAGCTGTAATAAGCATCTCAGAGCACACATGTGTCAGAGTTTCTATAAGGTATGTTCTAAAGATGGAATTGCTATGTCATAGGCCAATTTAGTTTTCAAAGCCACCAGCAGTATAAGAGAGTTCCCATTCTTTGTCAGATTTTTTTTTGACAGAGTTTCAACTTTGTCACCGTTGTAGAATGTCATGGCATCCTAGCTCACAGAAAAACTCTTAGGCTCAAGAGATCCTCTTGCCTCAGCCTCCCTAGTAGTTGGGACTACAGGCACCCATCATGAAGTCCCAGCCAGTTTTTCTATTTTTTGTAGACAGGGGGTCTCTCTCTCGCTCAAGTTGGTCTCTGAGCTCAAGCGGTCCACCTGCCTTGGCTCCCAGAGTGTGGGATTACAGCTGTGAGCCACCACGTCACGTTCTTGAAAACACTTGCGATTATCAGACTTTTAAGCTTCTTTCGATCTCTGTTGTAGAAGGTCTTATTTTTATTTCAATTCCCCTAATTCCTAATGAAAATGAGTGTCTTGTCTTTTCATCGCGTTTATTATTGAGATTTCCTTTTCTGAAATTGCATAAGTCACAGCCTTTGTTCATCTTTGTTTATCTTATTTTTAATGATCTGTAGGACTTTGTTATATATCCTGAATATTAAACTCTGTAAGTTGGCTCAGTACCCATAGCACAGTGGTTATGGCTCCAGTCACATACACCAAGGGTGGTGGGTTCGAACCCAGCCCAGGCCAGCTAAACAACTGCAACAAAAAAATGGTCAGGCATTGTGGCAGGTGCCTGTAGTCCCAGTTCCCTGGGTGGCTGAGGCAAGAGAATCGCTTCAGCCCAGGAGTTTGAGGTTGCTGTGAGCTGTGATACTACAGTACTCTACCGACGGTGACATAGTGAGACTCTATCTCAAAAACAAAACAAAAGAAAAAAAATGCTTTAAGTTATGTGTGTTACAAATATCATTTCCCAGTCTTTGGTTTGTTATTCTATTTGTTGTGATGTCACTTTTAGTACATTTAGTATTTTAATGCCTATAAAATACATTTAGTATTTTATGTGTATAATTACTGTATACAAAATTGTGTCCTGATTATTTTCATTTAACAAGAAAACGTAAACATGTTCTCACATGATGTTAGTGACTATATACATTATGTATTCCACAGAACCATGTTGTGCTTATACATCCCTTTTTGCCAAACATCTAAGCTATAATATTTCTGTGGTTTCATTGATGTTTTTGTTCACTTATTCTTTGTTATTGTGAATAATTGCTTATTGAACATATTTGTGCATGAAGTTTTGGATGATTTTTTACAATTTTCTGAAGATACCTATTCTTACAAGTTGAATTCCTGTATTAAGGTATATAAATACCCTTTGCCAAATTGCTTTCTGAAAAGTTGCATCAATATGTTTTTTACTTTTGTGTTAGACAGGCTCTGCCATAATAATCCTCAAATCTCTGGAGTAGCACAGCAAAAGTTTATTTTCTACCTGTGGTTTGTTTCAATGTCAGTTGTCACAGAGTGCATGTGACACTGTCAGTCACAGGACATCAGTGTCACTCAGAGGACTCACAAACTCAGGAACCACATTCCACCTGTGGTTCCCTTCCCTTCCCTTCCCTTCCCTTCCCTTTTTCCTTTCCATTCCTTTTTTTGAGACAGAATCTCACTATGTCACCCTGGGTAGAGTGCCGTAGCATCACAGCTCACAGCAACCTCCAAGTCTTGAGCTCAAGCGAGTCTCGTGCCTCAGCCTCCCAAGTAGCTGCGACTACAGGTACCCGCCACAACGCCCGGCTAACCTTTCTTTTTTCTCTTTTTGACACAGAGTTTCCTTTTGTTGTGCTTGGTAGAGTGCCATGGCATCATAGCTCATAGCAACCTCAAACTCATGGGCTCAATCTCAACCTCAATTTCCATGTAGTTGCGACAACGCCTGCCACAACGCCCAGCTATTTGTTTTTGGAGATGGGGTCTTGCTCTTGCTCAACGTGGTCTCAAACTCCTGTGTTAAAGCACTCCAGCTGCCTCATTAAAACCTTCTTCTGGAAATGATTGACGTCACTTCTGCGCACATTTCCTTGGTCATAGGAAAGTAGGTAACCAGGCCTAACTTCAGATGGGTGAGGGGAGTACAATCCTACTGTGTACCCAGAAGGAAAATCAGAATCATCGTGAACAGCCCAAGCTTCCAGTGACAACAGAGAAGAGTCTGGATACACCATTTCTGAAACTTTCCAACAATTTTTTAAATACAAAGAAAGGAGTCAAAGAGGGAGAATGGAAAGCGTTTCCTAAGCCAGAGGGAATAGATTTGGGTCTCAGCAAAAGTATTAAACATAAAAGCATACGTTAATAAGTTTGTTTTGGTGACTGCTTCCTTTTGTTAAATTTAATTTTGAAATTTAATATTAATTTAATTTTGAAAAAATTATACACACACAGGAAGTTGTGAAAATAATATGTAGAGTCCCCTTCACCCAGCTTCCCCCAATGGTGGCATTTTATACGTAGTATAATATCAGAACGCTGGACTACATACTTTAGTTGGTTTTCACCATTTTACACGTATTCATTTGTGCATTTGTGTGTGGGCTTGTTTGTGTGTGTGTGTGTGTAGTTCTATGTAAGTTTTTGGTCAGTGTTGGGCACTGTACCCATTCTTTTATATTTATTTTTAATTTTTTTAGTTCCACGCAACTCTTCCATCACCACAAAACAACTCCCTCATGCTACCTCTTTTTATCTCCCCTCCACTTTTTCTTTTTGAGTAATTTTTCTTTTTTCAAAATTAATGTGAGGGTACAATTTTGAGGTTACGTTGTTCTCACTCCCAGGGTAAAGTTCCATTTATAGAAGAGCCTCTCACCCGAGGGGCGTGTTATACACCCTCAAAATGTGCACATTGGGCGAGATCGTTCTCCCATTCTTGCTGTTTGGCAACTACTAATCTGATCTCCATGTCTATAGTTGAAGAATGTTACATAAGTAGGATCACGCAGTAGATAAGCTCTTGAAATTGACTTTGTTCACTAAGCATGATCCCTGGAGATCCATCCATGACCCGTTTGCCCTTCTGTGGCTGACTAGTATTCCATGTATGGATGTACTGCAGATTCTTCAGCCTTTCACCTGTTGAAGAACATTTGGGTTGTCTTCAGTTTGGGGCTATCACAAATTAAGCCACTAGAAACATTCGTGTATACATTCTTTTAATTTTTTTCTTTTTCAGGGATAAACACCCCAGAGTGCAATTGCTGGGTTGTATGTTAAGTGCATGTTTAGTTTAATAAGAAACAGCCTAATGGTTTTCCAAGGTGGCTGTGCTATTTTATGTTTCCACCAGCAAGGTATAAGATATTCAGTTTCTCTACATCCTTGCTAGAATTTGGTATTATCACTGTATCTGTATTTTTTCATTGTTTTCATTTTCCAGTAGGTATGTAGTGATACCCCATTATGGTTTAAATTTGAATTTCCCTAATGGCTTGTGAGACTGAACATTTTTTAAACTGCTTATTTGCGTTCTGTATCTTCTCTTTAACAAAATGTCATTTCATGTCTCTTACCCATTTACTGATTTTTTTGTTTTTATACTATTGAGTTTTAAGAGTTCCTTGTATATTCTAGATACAAGACCTTGATTAGGTACATGGGTTGTGAATATTTTCTTCTGCCCTTTACATTGTCATTTCATCTTTCAACAGGTTTTTTTGGAGTGCAAAAGTTATTAGTTTCAATAAAGTCCAATTTGTCAATTTTTTAAATGGATTGCGTCTTTGGTGTCTTGTCTGAGAACTCACCTAACGCTGGGTGTCAAATTTCATATTCCCTTTCAGAATTTAATACATCTCCCACAACTGCCACCAATCTTCTATCCAGAACCCGTTTGCAAAGGGGTTTTTGTCTGGGTTATCAGTCTCATGTCAACATCAGCTGATGAAGGTTTAAAGAGTTAACTAGCTTCCTCAGATCCAGTCCCAAAGGAAATCTTCAGAACAAAAGTTCCAGACAAGGGAGGAAATATTTTGTGTTGGGAGGAGGTATCGTTCCTGCTCAGTTTACATTATATTTTCCAAATGGAAGATCTCAGAGATGAGATGTGAGTTGGGGATATATCAGACTTAGCTTTCAGGCCAGGCCTGTCTGAGGCCAGTGATAAAAGTCTGTGCAATTTACAGAATGGACTACAGGACAAGCCCTGCGTTGTGTGGCAGTGGGAGGAAAGAAGAAAAGCGAATCTCTCCATGTGCCCCAAACTACTTTAATAGTTTATGCATTTAAGCTCTGACCCCAAAGCTATTTTTTTCATAAGCAAAATTTTTCTGTTTTCTATAACCAGTGTTCAGCAGAAGACTGTTTTATTATTTTGAAAGTCCTTGATAACTTAGAAACTACCTTTTTAGAAAATTAAAGGGCCAAAATTAAAGGCCATCATCTGACATATTGTCATTTGACTTTCTCTCATAAATCATTTAGTCCTAAAGGGAACAAAATCAATACTTCGGGGCAATGCCTGTGGCTCAGTGAGTAGGGCGCTGGCCCCATATGTCGGAGGTGGCAGGTTCAAACCCAGCCCCAGCCAAAAACTGCAAAACAAAACAAAACAAAATAAAACAAAACGATACTTCAACCTGATGCAAATCTTTGATTATTCTAATATACTCCCTCAAAAGCATTATCTAGCTTATATGGTCTATATATCTTTTCAAGTCTTTAAACTTTTAAATGAAATTCCCAATTAATCATTTACTAAAATTAGTTGTTACCAAAATAAAAATTATAATCCTCTAATCCAACCTCAAAGAACTTAAGTCATATTCAATATGTGCAGCCTTAGCACGTTTTTATGTATTTGGTAGAATATATGCATGCACTAATTCATTTCTAGAAAAACTGGTTCATTTGATAATTTAAATCTTCCTTCAAACAAATTTTGCAATATCCCAATCTTCTTAAATTCTTTCTAAAGTAATTTTGTCATTCTTTTTCTGGATTTAGATATCTGAAAAAAATGTAAAGGAGATGAGAGGAAGCGATTCAATCACTTCTGTCCAGAATTGATTGGAAGAGAAAGGATACCTGGAAACAGGGGGATGGAGTCGACCACTCGCAGAAGTCCTTGGCAACTGGATATGTCTAGGATTCTGATTCTGATTATGTTTATTAACATTTATACTGGGCCATTTTAGTTGATTAGCACAATGCAATTACTAAAAATATGCAGCTAAAAGTTCTGGGAAATCTCTACATTGCTAGGAAAGGCTAGATATGATATCATTTCTGATGTTCAATAATTTAATTAAAATAAACAAGCATATTACCTCCATATTACAACAGTTTCTTAGCACAGTTTACAAGATGTTAAAGAATCCCATCTAGTTGCTTAAAGTAGGGGTAACAAGAGTTCATAATTGCAAATTCTTTGCTAATTACTCATTGGACTTTCCTCTGTTCCTAAAATAAGAAAGGTATAGTCTGTTCATAAAACAGGAAAGATATAGTTTTTTAAAGTGAAGTAGCCTAGACGACCTGAATATGATCACATGATTTCTTTGCTTTCTTTCCTGTTTCTGATGGTTCAATCTTGTACCCACAGCCTCCCTCCCATAAGGACCAGACTCAGGGGAGGCTGAGAGGGCAGTGGCCTACCCATCTGTGAAGTGGGGGCACAACAAGAGATCCTCAGTCAGACAGACAAAAGACCTTCTGAATTTTTTGAAATGCTATCTCATCATTGGATTCTAATCATTGGAGATTAATGCTCTGGAGGAAGATTTAATTCTTGCCAAAATTCAAATTACTCTAAAACTCTGAACTCCTTAATTGTTGTCCGCTACAAATGAATGAATATGGATTAATTTTATCCATCATTTCTTTAGACTGGTAGTTCTGAAAGTGTGGCCTGGGGGTTTCTAGAAGTGGCCAATATTCATTTGGAGGTCTATGAGTATTAGTATTTTTACACTAATACTAATACATTTTTATATTATTAATATTCATTCCCTCTTGAGTATACAATGACATTTTCCAAAGGTTATATGACATGATAGTCTAATAATTTTAGACTGCTGTCACTAAAACTACCCTACTCATTTTTTCCCTTTACTTTGTATAATCCACAGATTTGTAAGTATCTTTTCTATATTTTCATCTAGATCACTGATAAAAAGGTTGAACTAGACAGACTCCTGTGTCCCTCCACTAGAGACCATCTTCTATGCTAACGTCAATCTACTAATCAGCATCCTTTGGGTTCATTTATTCACCTAACTGTTGTTAATTCTTCTAATGGTACTATCATTTAATCCACATTTCTCCATCTTGTCCACAATGATACCATGACAGGCCTGGACAAATGCCCCGCTCAAGTCCAGACACATTATGTCTACTGCAGTCGGCTGCTCTCTGGATCCACTAACCCTGTCAAGGGAAATGAATCAAATCTGACTCTTCTTCAAACAAGCTGTGCACTTTGACAATTGTAGACTTTGCTCATGTTTCCTCCCTGCCCAGACTCTTCTTCCTTCCCACCTTGTCAGCCTGTTTCTATAGCTCAGATGTCGCCTCCTCAATGACGCTTTAGTCCTTGACTCCAGGCGGAATTATTTCATGTCTGGTTTATTTCCCATTTATACATAGCATCCTGTCCCAGTTCTTTGCTTATGCCTATTCTCCTCGCCCTCATTTAGATTAAGCCATGTATTATTTAATAAATGTTTGACGACTTTAATTCAACTGGACCCTGGTACCTACTGACAGTCATTTCCTTTCCAAAATACTCATTAATGACTCATTCCAAAATCGCATCTAGCACCCACAATGTACTCTCTAAATACTAATTCCCAATGAAAGGGACCAAGACTCCCTGGCAACATGACTGATTCTAGGTCTAGGCAAAAGTATCAAAGATGGGACTGGAACATCTTGTGTACGAGCCAGCAAGGAAGCTTTTGAAGGTTATTGGGAGCTATAAAAAGAACCAAGAAGCCAAACTGAAAAGATGTCTACTGGTCAAAACTTTAAAATTTTAGTATCAATAAGAATAATTACCGCAATGGAAGAAATATGAAAACTATGTCTAGACCCACAAGTTTATAATGCTGTAAAAAAAGCACACCCCGGAAACCAGGGGACAAAGTCATTATTCTTTTTTATTTTATTTTATTTTATTTTATTTTATTTTATTTTATTTATTTATTTATTTTTGAGACAGAGCCTCAAGCTGTCACCCTGGATAGAGTGCTATGGCATCACAGCTCACAGCAACCTCCAATTCCTGGGTTCAAGCGAGTCTCCTGCCTCTGCTTCCCAAGTAGCTGGGACTACAGGCGCCCGCCACAATGCCTGGCCATTTTTTGGTTGCAGCCATCATTGTTGTTTGGTGGATCTGGGTTGGATTCGAACCCGCCAGCTTAGGTGTATGTGGCTGGCACCTTAGGCCGTTGAGCCACAGGTGCTGAGCCTCATTATTCTAAATATGATAAAGAGAGACGCTTTTTCCTGCCTTTTCATACCATTCGAACCACACCTTAGGTACCCAATAGTGGGTGAAGGAACTTTTAAAATAAATTAACAAGGAATGATACAATTAGAATATTACCATGTTGTGCTCCCTAAATGAATGAAGTAATGTAATGTACATTCATGAAGAATGTAATCTAGACCATGAAAATCCATGGTTTCTAAATTATTAGGTTAAAAAGTTGATGGGGGACTTTCTAATGGATGATGGTTCTAGCTGAAGACTCCCTAACCTCGCATCATGAAAAGAGACATGACCAGCCACCTGACTCAGAATAATAGAAAGAACTCAGCGCGCCCCCGTGCAGCATCGTTAAAAACTTGAATATGTATCATCAGGCCTTGAGATTCAAATACCAGTTTATAGGAAATAATGGGGGTGGTGGTGAAACCACCACAGGAGGCTACCAGCCAAGTCCAGAATGCAGAAAATTCTGCAGTGCATATGACCCATTTTCTTCTAAAATAAATATAAAGGAGAAAAATGAAAGGCCAGGGGAAGAACCTACAGATCATAAGAAACTTCAGAAGTATAAAAATCAAACACAGTGCACGGGCAACATTTGGCTTCTAATTCAAACTAACCAAAACTTCTATGAGACAATTGGAGAAATTGAACATCAGATAGTTGAGGGTATCGGGAAATTATTTTTAATATTTTTGGTGTCATAAGGGCACTGCAATTATATATTTTCAGAAAAGAGTCCTTCTGCTTTATAGACAACACTGGGATATTTAAGGAGGAATGATCCACCTTAGGTTTGCCTCAAAAGACCCCAGTGGGAGAAGAACTGGGGCTTAGAAAGGAGGCAAAACAAGAAGGGTTGTGAGTTCATGATCATCATTTCCGGGTGAGAGGGTCACTCTTCCTTGATCCTGTTCTATCTCCTTTGTCTAGGTATAGAATTCCCATAAATATTTTTTAACCCAATCTAAAAATTTACCTGAAGTTCTTGTTGAGGTCACCAGTCTGTTGTCTTCAGAACCCACTCTCCTTCCCTTTCTGAGAATTGCAGTGTTTGCCAGAAGAGCCTTTTATCCCGCATCACATTCCGTGTTGACCCCCAAAGTGCGATCATTTGCCCACCTTGCTGGCCGGTTCCCGTGAGCCTCCAGGACAGAATTCTCACAGAACCCGTTCAAGTGATCAGGACCCGTCACAATCCCTCTATCCACTGTCGCTATTGTTCCCCCTTATCCTTTTCATTCTGAAGCTTATTGTGTTTGACAAAAAAGACAGAATTAAAATAGGAGTTTTATTCAGTTTTCTTTTTCATTTTTCAACATTGAAGACAATCATCGTTTTTATCATTTAGCTCCACATATAAGTAAAAGTCCTCTTCGTCATCATTAGATTTTCATTTTTTTTAAAGCTGAAATTGGCATTTTGACTCATTTTTTTACTCTATTTTTATAGGTATCTATTATTCTTAAAAATGACCGATTCCTACGTTCACTCTTTTGCGTAGGGTCATTAATTTCTTTTGGCAAGCTCTACCCTTTCTGAAGAATTCTTGCTCAGTTTCACCGGAACAGTAAAAAGGGTACGGGCAGAAGTTTTTCGATGCACTATACAATATTGGTGGCACTGGCATGCTGCCACTATCACAGTCTGTTCTGCAGGTATCAACTGGTACCACCTTCCTGGAAGACAATTGCGCAATATGTGTTCAAAGCCTTTTAAAAATGTGTGTCCTCTGTGGCTCAAGAATTCCACTGTTGGGAGTTAATCCTAGCACATGAGCCGGGCGAGGTGGTCACCCCTGTCATCCCGCACTCTGGGAGGCTGAGGCAGGTGGATGGCCTGAGCTCAGGAGTTTGAGACCAGCCTGAGCAAAATCCAGACCCTGTCTGTTCTAAAAATAGAAAAACTAGCTGGGTATCATGGTGGGCGCCTGTAGTTCAGCTACTTGGGAGGCTGAGCCAAGAGGACCACTTGAGACCAAGAGTCTGAGGTTGCTGTGAGCTGTGTCATTCTAACCAGAGTGACAGAGTGAGACTCTGTCTCCCCTTCCCCCCAAAAGTCTTAAGCATGTGCACAGAAATTTAGCTGAAAGAATATCCAGGCCAGTGTTTTTGACATATTTTATAAATTAGAAGCATCTTAAATGCCCCATAAAACAGGGCTGACTAAATAAACTATTTTCTCATGCAGTGGAATTCCACACAGCCATGAACCATGATGTTAGAAGAATATTTCACTATATGGGAACATTTATGGTACATAATTTATGGGGAAGGCAAGGAACAGAGCAGTCCACAGAGAATGTCATTCTTTAAAAATCATATTTACACCCACAAAAATGACTAAAAAGTTATGTTAGAAAGTGAAAGTTTTTATCTCTTTTTTGTTTTATTCATTTTTTTCTCAGACATGCTATAACATTTTTATAGTGAATATTTATTACTTTGAAATATGAAAAAGAAGCAATTAGGGGCCAGCGCAGTGGCTCACACCTGTAATCCTAGCACTCTGGGAGGCCGAGGCAGGTGGATTGCTTGAGGTCAGGAGTTCGAGATCAGACCCAGCAAGAGTGAGTCCTACTAAAAATAGGAAAGCCGGCAGGGCATTGTGGTGGGTGCCTACAGTCGCAGCTACTAGGGACGCTGAGGCAAGAGGATAGCTCCAACCCAAGAGTTTGAGGTTGCTGTGAGCTATGATGCCATGACGTACTATGGAGGGTGATGAGGTGAGACTCTGTGTCAAGAAAAATAAAAAGAAGAGGAAGAGGAGGAGAAATTAGTATAAATAGGAAGAGGGCCCCCAGGGCCAGCTCTGGCCATGTCATCCTCTCCGGAATTTTTCTACCATCTCCATGCGCAGAGACCAGAGGCAGCACAATTCCTTCCTGAACACAGGGGAGTTGCCGGAGGTGGTAGGAAAACCCTGCCCAGTGAGGAGTCCCCCTGGCCAACGCGAGCCCAGGGATTCCAGCCTGGCCTCAGCTCTCTCTGGAAGGGCACTGGCTGGCCCCATCCTGGGGTCCTTTCCGTGCTTTGTGCTTCCCTCTCAGTGGCAGCACTGTCCGGTCCAGAGGCTTCCCTGGGGTCTGGGATAAAGCTGTTGGTCTCTGCTGTGCGGCCTCTGGGCCATTTTGTCCGTTATTATGTTCCACTTCCTTCCTAGCAACCCTGCCTCTTCTTAAAAATCTCTCTCCCCGCTTCTGTGTATAAATAGCAGGAGGGTTAGTGGGGACTTCGTGATTAGAACCCTCAGCCTTAGCATCCTGCAGGCTGCTGTTAAACTCACTAGAGCAAACAAATCTGAGAGAGAGAAGAAAAGAAAAGTGTATTTGAAAAAATAATGAATATTCTCCATTATATCTAACAGGGGAAATACTACAAACATGTGTCACTGTAACCACTTTATTGCCTTCTGGCTCCTGCTGTCTGGGGCACGTGGTGCCCATCCCAGAGTACTGGATTGCCTTTGCTTCTAAATTCTGAATCAGCTGAAATTCACATTAAAATGCATGATGCTGCAGAACCTCACCAGCAACCCCCTCAAACCTCCTAAATAAAACAGAAGGATACAAACAGCAACACGACAGAATCTTCTGAAAATGCAGGAAAGAAAATGTTTTTAGAAGTTTTCTAGTTCTTGTGTATTTCAAGGTTGAGAAGTTCCTGATACGCCTCTCGACTGGCTCCTGGGCTGACTAAGAGCGCAAGACGGTGTTATTGGACACATTCTGTGTGTGACGGGGCAATGGAGACCCTTGGATATAGGAGCAGGGCAAGTGTTCCTGTAGGTGGAAGAAATAGGTAGCTTTGCAGTGTGGCAGGAGTGATGGGGCAAACACCCCCTAAAATAGAATATTTGTTATTTCACCTTCAGCACTCCTGTCCCCTGTGATACCAGGCTCTTGGCATCTTCATGTGAAAATATGCCCGAGAGGGACCACACAGAAAATTTTTTTTTAATTTTTATGTTTTTGAGACAGAGCCTCAAACTGTCACCCTGGGTAGACTGCCGTGGTGCCACAGGTCACAGTAACCTCCAACTCCTGGGCTTAAGCCATTCTCTTGCCTCAGCCGGGACTACAGGCGCCCACCACAATGCCCGGCCATCTTTTTTGTTTTGGGTTGTAGTCGTCATTGTTGTTTGGCAGGCCTGGGCTGGATTCGAACCTGCCAGCTCTGGTGTATGTGCCTAGTGCTTTAGCAACTTGAGCTACAGACGCCGAGCCAACATAGACAATCTTAACAGCGTAATGGAAGAGATGGAGGAAGCGAGGCCCTTTCTCTTGGTCTCCATGTTGCCTGCCTTTCTAATTTCGAAATACCTCCTTTGATTCCCCTCCATACACACTGCCCTTAGATTCTTTTTTACATAAGAATACAAGCACAGAAGATTCCTGGATACCCCCCTCCAAAAGTCAATTAACAGATGTTAGGATTTAAAAGAATTTTTATCCCTCCCCCTGAGGCAACTAAAGTCTTTCCTCAGATTGGGTGGAGACAGGTCCAATGGCCAGGCCACTGTGGGCTCCAGCCCCTGCAAGTTCAATGCCCAGACATCCCCTTGCTGCACTGATAGGGCCCCTGCTTTTGGTCCAGTGGTTTCCTTTCACTCAGACACCTGACATCCTTGGGCTTATTCCATCTTAAAACTCAGCTTTCAAGACAATATCGAGCCAGTTCTACTCTAAGATGTATCTCCTGGCACATAATAGGTCTTTAATAAGTATAGGTCGAACAAGTGAATGAATGGCTGGGTGACCTACCAAACACAGAGAAGGCTGTGCTAGTGAGGATCACTAGATCCAAGTGACAGAAGGAAAGATCTTGCCAGAAGACCCGGGAGAAGGGTTTTGTTTTGAGGTATCTTCTTGGGCCCCCTGAAATCCCAGAACTTCGCCGGAGTGTAAACTGAGTCCTGTCACTGCCTTTTTCCCTGCACTGCTGTTCCCGTGGCTGAGGAGCCATTGCTTTTTGCCTGGCCTTGTGCCATGGCCTCTAATTTATGTCCTGCGTCTCTGCTCCCTCACCTTCTCCTCCCACCTCTCTGATCTTGCATTTCATCACATCCCTTTTGGTGTCCTCCCTCCCAGCTCTCCTGTTCTAACCAAAAACTAAACTGAACTATGTACAAGTCAGACAATTAAATGTGAGAGTTTGTCCTGGAGAAAGTGCTACATACATCACAGCTGGACATCACTAGGGTCACCTCTGAAATACTCCTCTTGGGAGACTATGCCTGTATGCCATCATCTAGTCTACCCTTCAAGGCACTTTTTCTAGGGCAAGTTCAAGAACTTGTCAGATCAAGTAGATACTCGAACACTCTATGTTCTCTCTGGCTTTGGAGTCTTTGACTGTCACTGATATGCCTAGAATTTCTTGCTTTGCCTCTTCGCCACCAGCTTATGCTCAGTCTTACTCACGCTTTAGTGGCCAGCATAGATGTCACCTCTTCCGGAAGCCTTCCCTGATACCCCAAAGAACTATACATCCATCATGGGTCTGTTGGGGCCTTTACTCCATGGCATCCTCAGTCTGGAACTAAGGCTGACAAAGCACCTGTCATCCAGAGCAGAGAGCAGGCACTAGAATGAGCCCTTAAGGATTCCACTTCGGAGTCACACTTAACGCATCTGCCCAATTTTCATTGTCCAAGAACGTCATGTGGCTGAATACAACTTCTAGGACAGTGTGTGTTCTGACAATTTTTATTTTTATTATTATTATTATTTTTTTAGACAAAGTCTCACTATGTCACCCTTGGTAGAGTACCATGGCATCACAGCTCACAGAAACCTCAAACTCTTGGTCTTAAGCTATTCTCTTGCCTCAGCCTCCCTAGTAACTGGGACTACAGGTGCCCGCCACAACACTTGGCTATTTTTTGGTTGCAGTTGTCATTGTTATTTAGCAGGCCTGGGCTGGGCTCGAACCCACCAGCCTGGCGCCCTGCTCACTGAGCTACGGGTGCTGAGCCACTCTGAAAAATTTTTAAAGATCATTAATTAAATTCTTTTTGAAAGAAGATTGAAGCACAGTAAGTATATTCTTTTTATTTTACTCTTTTCTCTGATCAGTGTAATTTAAGTGTGCCACAGAAGGTCCCAGTGTGCTGTGAGATAACAAAAGGTTGAAAACGCTGTTCTGGGGGTAAGGAAGCAAAAGTGGGGAGAGCGTTTACATATTCAAGTAAGAGGAGGCCTGGAAGATCCCCAGTGGACTCGAGGGCCTTAATGGGAAATGCCCAACTTGCATGAGAGTGGTGGAAGCCACAGCACAGGGCTACTGAGTAAGAGAGGAAAGAAAAAGCGCAGTGAGAAGAGAAAACACCTGAAAGACAGTTGACTGGGAAGGCTGGAGAAGAGACGAGTGGTGGAGGTGCGCAGCCAAGGAAGAGTGAAAAGTTGGTGGGTGACTAGTATGAGTGTGGCCTGACAACAGGGTATGTCCAGATGAGAGTGTGAAGATCCATGAGAGAAGAACTGGGAAGGATCCCTGAGCCTGCCCTGTGGCAGCTTGTTCTCAGGTCAGAACAAACGTCTCTCCTCCACGCAGCAGGAGCGAGTGGGTGCAGAGGTCTATCAGTTTATAGATTGAAAAGTAGAAAGTTGAGGGAACTCTTGCCCAGGAGCTTCTGCTATCATTGTGAACTTAATTTATAGAAAGGTATCATAATGTGTTCCACTTGGAGAAACTCAGGAAATCATTATACAAAAGGGGGAATGGGGTGAGGTTCCTTTCTAACAGCTGTAGTTTCCTAGAACAACAGACAAGAGGGTGTCAGCATGTTGCTTCTACCCCACAGCTGAACCCTCTTTCAGGCACCATGAAGGCCATTTTCACTCCAAATGCAATTTCCTGAGCACGTGCATAAGCCCAGGACTAAATGGCTTATTTGCAGTAGTTAGCAGTAGGAGTTACAATAATATAGCTGTTACATGAAAATCTCTTTCTCCCCAAACTCATGCAAAAGTGTACTGGGATGTTATTAATCTGAAAATCTTTGTCCTTACCCTCTTCTTGTCTTCAACCTGAAAATGATTGCTTAGCTCACACTATACCCACATAGGTCAGGCATCACTTGTCTAAGAAAGATAATCTTGCCTGACCATTTTCTTTGGCAGAAAGAAGACACCTGAAAGGTCTTGGGACATTGCCACTGCACTTCTTCTGGCAGCTGTGGCCCAGAAAATCATGATCCTTTCTGCAAGTGATCTGTGGCACCTTGCAAGCATGGTCAGGGCTTGTGATTACTTTTCTCTCTCCTTCTTCAAATAGTCCCCCCCCCCTTCGGTTTAGACAGAGGGCTCCCTGCCTAATTTAATTTTCTTTCTCCTTTCTTTGTTACAAGCAGATGCCACTTTTACATCTGTGTCACTTTTACATCAAATGTACCATGTCTCCCCCTCCCACCAGCCCAGCAGATGTTACTGCTATTAGTCAAACTCCAGCAAAAAGGTAATAGGCAGCCCCTTCTGCTAATTATAACATTGTGGGGGGGGGGAAGTGGAGAGAAAGGGGAGGGGTGGAGTGGAGTGGGGGCTTAAGAGAATGCATACTGGGGCTCTGTAGACCATCACCTATATAGAGCATAGAATTGACATATGGATACCGCGGAAGTTAATCCAGATGCAGAAACACCACCTATGAGTTAGCCATAAAGGTCCAACCCAAACTGCACAGATAATCCAGAGCAAAATGCCTTTTAATGTGACATCAACCTGAGCATACAATTTACATACAGGAATAAAACATTTTATTAATCACAAAGAAATCCTGCTTGTAATGAAAGCTAAACCATATAATTGACCTATTTAATACATATATGCCTGAAGTTTTCTGCCTAGTTGCTTTATTTTCTCCCATTTGACATCCTAGTACCTGCATTTTGATTTGTCTACCCTCTTCTATACGCCTTACATATTCTAAATTCCAAAGTCAGGTTCAATAGGTAAGACAAGGAGACTGACTCTACCCTCATCATCACCAACTTCCCCACTGTCCAATACTGATGGCTGACGTTCACTGGATCCTTTCTGGGTGCCAAGCACTATGTTAAATGTTTTGGACACACTATTGTCGATCAGTTAATAATTGCTAGTCTCACAGTGCCAGGAGATTACTCCCCAGAACCTCACAGAGTTTCTATTATGAAACATGTGTGTTATGGTTGCTAGGTGAGTGGAAAATGTGGCAGAAAGTCTAAAATGCTGGGAGAATGCAGCGGTCATCAGGCTTGGGGCTGCTGTGGGCAGTTCACTGTGTGGTAGGGAGATGGTGTTCCAGTAAATCCTGTCCTGCTTATTTTCTTAGGTGAGTGGGAAAGGCTACTGCCTGCAGAAATGTTTTTGGAGAATCTCAAGGACAAATCCTGCCTTTTCTCTCTGGTTGAGAGAACTGATAGTTCTGAGTTCAGACTTTGCCAGGCTGGCTGTGCTGGGATAATTTGGATGCAGCATCAAATAAAGCAATCAAAAAGAAAATTCCCCTGCAAGTCTCACTGGTATTTAATATTTTATTCATTCCCATGTTATTGTGCTCTGCCTGCGGTAAAACAGCCTCCTAGGAGTGAGGCTTTAGGAAGCTGACAAGCATTTTCCCATGAATTGCTACTACAATACAATAGCATTCTGTTTGCTGTTTTGTTTCCTTGTCTTCTAACATTCTTTCTGACTTTCAAGGAAAAAAAGAAGAAGAAAAAGAAATCCTCCTATGAATGGCAAAGAAAAGGAAAGAAAAGTTTCTTTTAAACTTTCAACCTTTTTCACTTGGTCCTGGGTAGCATGGAAACTTTTTTCCCCTCAAAGTACTAATGCTGGTAATCTCTCCTCCCTTTTTTGTGTTTTAGATGGCTTCTATTTCTTTTATCACGTAGCATTGCCTTTCCATTACTGATTCTGAAAATCGTCAGGGGTTAAAAAAAAAAAAAAATCAACCGTGTACACACATTAAGAAAGGGAAGTCAGAAGAAGATGGATCAAACTCATCCATCTATCCACGGGGCCATTTATCTATCAATCCATCTCGCTACCCACCCGCCTCTATTAAAATAAATAGCAGGCACTGTACACATTGCTGGTTGGCTGAAGTTGTGATCTGGACAAAAGGTCTGTTTGGGAAAAGGATGCTGAAGCTCTAATTCTATTTGTGCCGGTCGAAAATCAGGAGGGGTTTTTCTACACTTCACTTTTATTAGATTATTTCTTATAGATGGTTTCTTTTTTCCTCCCAGACGCGTGGTGGAGGCTGCTGAAGCAGTTGGTCTATAGTTGGAATAATTAAATTAACCATTTGGTACAACTTTTAGGGGAGAGCTCGCGTGTAGAAAGCACAACCGGGACAAAACAGGGCGCTGGGGCTCGGGCTCTGGCCTGGCCCGGCCCCGCAGGCCTTTCATCTCAGAGCAGAAGCAGGACCCCAGGCCACAAAAGACAGGCAGAGGGACGAAGGGGCAGGGGTGGTGGGGGAGGGACGGTGACACTGAACAAAATAAACCTACAAGGCCCACAAAGGGGAAAATGAAGTCGGGCGCTTTAGCTCATCGGAGCGTGTGCGGGCGGCGCGGTCAGGTCGGCTCCCGAGAAGGCGGGAAGGCGTGCGGCGCCCCGACCCCGCCGGGCCGGACACCAGGGGGCGCCCGAGGGCCGGCGGGCGGGGAGCCGGGACCGAGCGGCTGAGCAGGCGCGGGAGGCTCGCACCGGCCTCCGCTGGTCCCTTGTCCGCGGCCCCGGCGCCCTCCGCATCCTGGCACTTCCCTGGCTCGGGACCCTCGGGGCGGTTCTGTCCTCGATCTCTTTGCTTCCCTCCAGACACCCTCAGACGCCTCCTAACACCCAGCTCCCCTCAACCCAACCCTCTCTTTGGCACGGGAACTGCCTCCAGGCACCATCTAAATCCTGAAGGTCCCCCCTCTGCACCCAAGAGCCATCCTCAAAAACTGCCCACAGGAACCCCTCCAACTCTGCGCTCCCTGCACGTTCTCGGGTCCGCGTCTCTCTTTCTTCCAAAGGCTGTCGGAGCCTGGGGACTGTCTTCAAATTTCACCCAAGGTGAAATTGCCCTGCCCCCGGGTCGGGCGTAGAGCCCAGGCGGGGGTTGCAGCTTCCTGCAGAGCGCGCTCCTAGTCGGCGCGGAGACTAACCCGCTGCACCCAGGCGCAGGTGCCAAGCCGGTGTGGACCTGGTTGTTGTCAAGCGCAGGCCACAGAGCCACAATGCATCTCCTTTCCGGCCACCCAGGTTACTTTCTTTTGCAGAGAAACGCGCTTAAAGCTCGCGCCGCTGGAGGGGTGCCACCCGGGCCTGTGTTCCCCCCGCCCCCCATTCCGCCTGAGCGCTGGCCGGAGCCGCTGAGTCGCGCTGGAAAAACCAAGTAGCGTCCCCTGACCTCCCCGCTGTGCGAGGGAACGAGGAAACTTGGACAATCTCAGGCTTGGACTTGACAACCTATCTCCCACCTCCTTTAAGTGGGGGGTGGTAAGGGTGGGGAAATTCCATGTGTGGAGCCCAAAGGGGGTAAAGCCACCTCCTGGCCCAAATGCAGATTCATATTCATGAGAGCGGGATAAATAAAGACAAATCCTCGCTGAAATAGCACTTGGATTCACATCCGTCTTTGCCGGCCTTCAGGTTTGGGGACTGAAGACAGATGTTTGCGTCCCTTTTCTCTTCTTGTCTGGTGACCATAAAGAGAAACCATTTAGAGCGCGGCAATTTGTTTCCCGCCGCAGTAAAACCTTGTACACATTTATTTTCATTTCACCCCCGTGCACAAAAAGTGCACACTGGTCACCAAGGGCTCTTCTTTATCAAATACGCATTGTACAACATACAACTGCAATAAAACTATCACCCCTCCCCATAAAACGGTCACCAGGCTCCTCGGGAGGTCCGGCTCCCTGCTCTCCGGACACCAGCGCTCCCTCGCGCCCCAAGACTCGCAGTCACCTGAAACAAGCCGCAAACTCACCCTGCAGAGAAGCGCAGGGCTGGGGGGCCGCTGTCCCTGTTTAATCCATTACCACGTCCGCGGCAGTTTAGAGCGCAATAAAACACGGTGGCAGCGGAGAGCGGGCGCCCATCCACTTCCCGGCACTAGCATCGAATTAAACCACTTAGTTTGGCAAACACTGAACGCCTAAATGCCCCTATAAAGACTTTATGAGTTTGTTACTTTAATTACTGACTTGTTACAGAGCACATAAAGGGGGTAATGAATGCAATAAAACTAATTATCTACACATTTAATTCATATAAAATATCCAGGGTTTGTTTACACCACACGGCGATCCAACTAAGCGTTCCCCCTCTTGTCCACCGAGAGGAAGGATTTAATGAAATAGTTTCCTTTAGACTGCTAGAGCCTAACGAACCAAATGAAAATTACCCTCCGCTTAAATCACGGGGCCACCGGGGTCCACAAATCACTGCTGGCTTCTTTGTCTGCGCCTGGCTGCCAGCACCCAAAAGCCCGAGGAATCGGATGATGAAGGTGCCCGGACCCCTTGCCTGGGCACTTAAACCGGGAGGATTTCGCTCACTAAAGTCTGAAAACCTAACGGTCAAAAGCCAACGATCCTCTTTTAGAAGCCCTGGATCTGTAGGGGCTGAAAAAAGTGGAGGCAAAATAGAGAGTTTCGAAAGCGCCAGAGAGAGACGGTCAGGAGACACATTTGGTACACTTCATGCCCACTTGCCAGTCATGGCGTAATTAAAACCAACAACCGCACGCAACTTCCAAACCAACCAAATGCAAACCTTGCACTGATGCAGACAGACAGAACTGAGACCAAAAAAAATCCCCATAGGTTGAGAATCCAGATGTTTTACATTCAAGAGCTTTACTCCTTTTTTATTTTATTTTTTATTTTTTAGCGGCTGCGTATCTCGAAAGCCCATCAAACCGCCAGGAGGAGAAATGCAATTTATATGATGCTCTCCATTTTTTTATACCCCCTCTACCTGGTGTATTTTAAAGAAATCCACTTATCATTCACATAAACCCCCTCGGCCCACTTACTCTATGTTACAGGGTGCCTGGGTCTTGCCAATGTCCCAGTCCTTTATAACATTTCATGCACTTCAGGGGGTAGGCTTGTTGTTAAATTGAGCGTGTAACACTCTTACAAAACAGGTTTTCTATGACATCAAGGTTTCTTCTCCCTAACCGAGGGGTGGGGAGAAAAAAGAGGACGAAGAAGGGGGAAAACGTACGCACTATCTCAATTTATGCCTAAGGTATATGATCAGTTAAAAAGGCTTAAAAGCTCGGGGAAATTGGATCAGGGAGAATCGTCACCCAACTTTCATTATTTCCAAGTAGTGTGATTGAATTAAAGGGCAGGGAGCTGGTTAGAAGGGAGGATCAGGGGCGCAGTGCGTAATGGTGTGGTATTAAATTCTAATTAGAGATGCAGGAATCAATGATAGGGAGGTTGGACAGCTCAGTTCCCCAGTGCCAGCCCAATAGACGGATGAGTTATTGTCATGTAAAAAGCGCCAGCAATAAGACCAACCGCTTTGCTATTGTCCAAGTGGAAAGAGCCAAGTTTATTATGAGGACTATATGCTCTAGAGACCTCAGACAAGGCATCTCATAGGAGGCTTTTTCATAAAACTAGGCTCTGCTGGTAGTAAGGAGGCCAGTTTGGAGGCAGGCGTTGAGCTGTGCACATCTCCCCACTCCAGCCACCTTCTCCACATCCATCTTTTATTTCATTTTTCCACTTGGCTGAGCCATCCAGAACCTTTTCAATGTATAAAATGGAATATTCTTACCTCAATTCCTCTGCCTACGAGTCCTGTATGGCTGGGATGGACACCTCGAGCCTGGCTTCAGCCTATGCTGACTTCAGTTCCTGCAGCCAGGCCAGTGGTTTCCAGTATAACCCGATAAGGACCACTTTTGGGGCCACGTCCGGCTGCCCGTCCCTCACGCCGGGATCTTGCAGCCTCGGCACCCTCAGGGACCACCAGAGCAGTCCGTACGCCGCAGGTAAGGACCGCCAGCTTTCTCCGCGGAGGAAGCCGCCTTTCCGCTCGTATATAGGAAGCCTTGATTGCATTTGAAAATGGAAATGTGTTTAGTATTTACCAAACGAAATTTGCTTACACAAATGAAAGAATTTATCACGTTAGAAGCGATTGCAGGGAGGGGTAATTCACTTACAGGGTTACACTATCCTAGTCACACCCGAACCGCCAACAAAATTATCTTAAGCTGCCAAAATGATAGGCATAATTTATTTACTTTGCGATGAGACGTAAAGCTTAGAAAATAATTAAATAACAAAGAGTAAAGCTCATTACTGGCAGTGTCTCTTTTTTTAAGGACCGACAACGGCTCACACCTCTTTGGCTGGTCATTTTTGCCATCATTTCTTTAATTTATTATTTTTTTGCAGCACTTCCTCCCCAACTTTCGGGCCGGGTCAACTTCTGAGAATTGACAAGTTCCAACAGTGGGAGTGTTGGGCGACCTTTTCCCGGCTCTGTGATATTCCGGCTGATGTTTTCGGACGTTTCTCCTCTCTAGATTTTTCCTACTGAACGCACTGCCGGGTGCCCTCTCTACCGCGCGGTTTCAACCCACTCAGAGGCGCTGGTGCCGGGAAGGTTCCCGCCACGGTCCGAAGTTTGAGCCCCTGTTTCCGCGTAGAACTAATTTGCTCGGGTTTCCTCGGCAGCTGCTCCCGGCTCCTCTCGCGCGGGTGTGTTGGTCGCCGCTCCGGGCGACCCGACCTCGGAGTCCCCACACCCCGGCGTCTCGGCCGGCGCTGTGCTGCCCGTTTTGCTCACGTTCTGTGTCCTCTGCCGTCCCCCACTCTAGTTCCTTACAAACTCTTCACTGACCACGGCGGCCTCAACGAGAAGCGCAAGCAGCGGCGCATCCGCACCACGTTCACGAGCGCGCAGCTCAAAGAGCTGGAGAGGGTCTTCGCCGAGACGCACTACCCTGACATCTACACCCGGGAGGAGCTGGCCCTCAAGATCGACCTCACCGAGGCGCGAGTGCAGGTACTGGCCCGGCTCCGCAGCACCGGGTGAGGGGCAGGTGGTGAAGTTCCCAGTCCCCGGTCCTTTCAGGAGCAGGGCCCCGGGGCGCAGGGACCCAGGGTCGGTGTCGCTGTGCGCGAGGCAGGGTTGCTTAGGGCGCGTGCTCTTGGCAGTTCATTCACAGCTGTCAAGTGCTTCCCACCCCAGCAGAGGCCTGAGGGGTCTTGGGATGTGAGTGATCGAAGCTTTGGGGGGACGGAAGTGCCCTGTGGGAGGAGGGGTGCACATTTTGACGGCCGCATAGTAAGTTCGTTTGTTTTTGTTTTCTTTGCCAAACGCCTCCTAAATCAAGTGTTTTTAACGTGGCACCAAGGCGTCCAGGTGTATTTTCCTGGGAACTATGATTTGTGTAAGATTTGCAGAAAGGCTGCTGTGACTCTGCGAAGGTCAAGGACCACGGCTTATTCCTACCTGTTAGGGACACAGGTGTGCTCCGGGCTGGTCCCTGAGCCTCTCCGGGTGAGCCGGGTTGGAGGGGGCGTGCACAGCTTCTCCAGGGCAAAGGCCAGGAATGGGCTGTAAAACCCAGAGGTTCCCTCCTCCTTCTCCCAGTTAGGGTTTAACTTTGGATTTGAGGCCTGGGGGTGGATGGCGAACTTGGGGGTTTCTCAAGGAGCAGACTGAGCAAACCCACCAACATAAAAGCTTCCAATTTCGGGTCCTTCTGGGACCTGCGACCTCTTCTCAAGCCGCTCTTACCCTGGCATGCTCAGCTCTCGCTAAGGAAAGTTTCTCCGAAGGTGATTTAGCAACAAGGAGATATTGACTTAGTGGGGGGGCTGCGCGCCGGTGATCACAGCACGTGGAAGGGACAGGGTGTTAGAACAAGTTGAAATGCAACGCAGGCCGCCCTAACTGATGCTTCACTTCCTCCTTTCTCTCCCTGCGTCATCGCTTCTCCTCCCCTTTGGGGCCAGGTGTGGTTCCAGAACCGCCGCGCCAAGTTTCGAAAGCAGGAGCGCGCAGCGGCGGCCGCAGCGGCCGCGGCCAAGAACGGCTCCTCGGGCAAAAAGTCTGACTCCTCCCGGGACGACGAGAGCAAAGAGGCCAAGAGCACCGACCCGGACAGCACCGGGGGCCCAGGGCCCAACCCTAACCCCACCCCCAGCTGCGGGGCCAGCGGCGGCGGCGGCGGCGGGCCCAGCCCGGCGGGAGCGCCGGGCGCGGCGGGGCCGGGGGGCCCGGGAGGCGAGCCCGGCAAGGGAGGCGCGGCGGCGGCGGCGGCAGCGGCGGCGGCTGCTGCAGCTGCTGCGGCGGCGGCGGCCGGAGGCCTGGCTGCGGCCGGGGGCCCCGGACAAGGGTGGGCTCCCGGCCCCGGGCCCATCACCTCCATCCCGGATTCGCTCGGAGGCCCCTTCGCCAGCGTCCTATCTTCGCTCCAAAGACCCAACGGTGCCAAAGCCGCCTTAGTGAAGAGCACTATGTTCTGATCTGGATCCCGCGGCGGCGGCGGGAGCGCCAGGCCATTGTCGTCGCTGCTGCCGGGCCTTTTTCCTCGAGGGCCTACGTAATCACGATCAGAATAAAGAGAAAACAGCGTCGCCCCCATTTCACCCCACTCTTCCCCTCTTCCTCAACCCCCAAGCAAAACGAAACAAAACAAAAACACCCAACTTCCCTGGCTTCGCACCTTCCCGGCGGCGCAGAGGGGCCGGGGCTCCGCCTGCCCACCCGTCTGCGCGCAGCGCGCGGGACTGGGGCGCTCAGGGCTCTGCGTATGGGCGAGTCTGTCTCCGGGCGCGTGTGGCTGCGGCCCGAGCAGGTGGCAGGGAGAGATGGGGGGGAGGGCACAGCTAACTCAGTGACTTGCTTAGAAAAAGAGACACAAATAAATAAATGAAAATTTGGAAGGCGGCAACCATAAAAAAAGAAAAGAACCCAACAATCTGGAAAAGTTTTAAAAAATACGAGAAAAAAATAAAGACAAAGTAAAAGGGGGGAAAGGGAGAAGCCGCAGCTGGCGCTATATGAGGGCTCCATCTTGTGAACCCCTAAAATCGCGCCCTCCTGACAGCTTGGACTGCCTTGGGGCTCCTCTTCCGAGGAGAGTAGGGACGCCTTTCCAGTCCCCTCTTCCTCTCTCGTGTCCTTGGGTTCAGGTCACTGCGGCGGCGACTGGCTCAGACTGTCCCAGCAGCCAAAGTGACTTTGGTGCGCAGCCACTTGCCTGTCCAACCTGCCAAACACCATCCCGCCATTCGCGCGTATGAAGCTCCCAGTTCCAACCTTTGCAGCCTGTGGGCCCTGAAAGATGCCCGTTACATGAGATGCCTTTTCATCCACAGACTCTGCAAACTCTCATATCTCGCAACTTTCCTTTCCCGCTTCCTGCCACCCGCACCGGGAATTTCTTCCTCCACCAGCTTTTACTGAACGTTTTGGCATTGCTTTGGATTGGAGTCAACCGCAGTCCACTACCCAACTGGCCGCAGAGAGATCTACTGGGCAAGGGAGAGGCGCGCACACAAGTTTGCAGAAGGGTCTCGGTTTGCATTGCCGTTTGAATGATCCGAACTGCACTCGCACCCTGTACGGTGGTTGGACTGTATTGATGATTCCATTCTTCCCGCAGTTTAGACATCTCTGTTGGGATTTGGTTTTTTGTTTTTATTTAAAAGGCACAAACTATAGATATTAGTTGAATGTCGAGGCTTTAACTTTCGGTGTCTTAATACAACTGTGTTCTGTGACTCAATTGTACCGTGTTACTATCAGTACAGACCGTCTCCTCTATGTGGCCGTATAATGTTTTCTCTTCTCTAGTCTCTATGGTGTGTCTTTATGGCGTATAAGGTTCTCACGGGTTCAATCCTTTGTGCTTAGAGAGACCACAGTTCAAACAATGGTATATATTTTTGTTATCAGGTGCATGTCTGTCTGATTTCTTTTTTTGTTGTTGTTCTTTTTGGACTATGTTTGTGGACATAATTGTCATAACTTATGTTTCAGATTTTCGAATTTATTTATATGTGTTATAATGAATGCTTCTATTTAAAAGGGAAATATTTCTACATGTGCATATAGTTTTCCAAGAGTGTACCATTAATTTGATTGTTGATAATAAAAACAAAAAGCAAGCCTAGCAATTGAATTATTCTGACTTTTTCTTCATACAGTTTTGTTGGGTTGGCTTTTTTTTTTTTTTTTTTTTTTTGGTTTTGGGCTGGGGCCAGGTTCGAACCCACCACCTCCAGTGTATGGGGCCTACGTCCTACTCCTTGAGCCACAGGTACTGCCCTGGGTTGGCATTTTTTTTAACTTAAAAATGATAAGGGATTGCAAAGGAAATCGTATTATATAGCAAGAAACCCCCTTGTCTCTGGAAATTTAGTTGGTGGGCTGGGGTGTGCCAGATTTAGCCAAATTTAACATTTAGTGCTGAGGATGGCAGTCGGGAGGCTACCAGTTTGTGTTTATTTGTTCCCTACATACTCAGGGTGCAAAAGAACACCAGAGAGCTGGTGAAAAGTGTTCACATCTGATGTGAGGCTGCAGCCCAGTGGATTAGGAGGCAACGGAGACAGGATTTGAATTAGGGTCTTTGAAGTGGTCTGGAAATGAACGTGAGGATTCTGCAGGTGAGGTGCCTTCAGAATGGGAGGGACAATCCGGCTTCCTTAAACCCTTGCAGGCTGCTGGCACTCCAAACACTTGGGGGATCTCTGCGTGGGCAAATAGATCAGGGCCGTGTGGATCCAGACCCTGGGCTGGAGAGCAGTCTGCAGCATCCGTGTGTTGGGAGAAGTAACATCAGCAACTGGAATTGAGCGGCCCTGCACGGTACAGGCTGTGCCTTCCACACATTATCCCCGCTGCCCTTCAAAACAAGACCACGCTGGAATAGACTAATCCTCCCATCCTCCTAAGTGTCTGAGGGCAGCGATAGACTTAACCTGTTGGAGAGTCCCCGCTTGCAGGTGGCAGGATCTTCCCACCCTGGCACTCTGATCCCAGAGTGTGGCTCCTGGCTCAGCAGCAGTATCACCTGGAGATTTGTGAGACATGAATTCTTGGGGCCTGCTGATTCAGAAGCACTGGGGGTGGTGTCCAGCAGGGTCTTTTAACATACTCCTGTGACGTATATGAGAACTATTAAACTACACTATAAGAAACCCAAACAGGAAAGTTCCAGAATTGGGACTACGTTGGGAAGAGGTGAGGGGAAGGGTTCTACAGCTTAAATGATATTCTTGGAGGGTTGGGTTCCTCACCCACAGCCCCAAGATGGAATCCTGCCTCCTTGGACTGTTTGGGCCACCTTCTTCATGTAGAAGCCTGTGTGAACTTCTGGTACTTACCTTGTACAGTGTGTACCTCTCTGGTTGGGCATTATTGACGAATCACTCAGTTCCCTTCATTTGAAAAGAAGCCATGGTCTGCCTCCTATGATTTGAAGATTAGCAGCTGATTCGGTTTGAATTTCTCAGGGCTTCTCACCTTAAGCATCCAAATATGACTTGCATTTGAGCAGGCAAGTTCATTCATAAATCTCTAAGCTTTGGGTCATATCAAGTTTCTAATTATCTTTCTAAAAGACTTTTAAATAGTCTTTAAAAATTCTGTCTCTAAATGCCCCTCAGTAAGTTTTCCAAGATAACATTGTCTATAAACAATGCCATTAATTGTGCTAGACTAAAATGCCAGCAATTTTCAGATCCCTTAGGCTTCAGTCCTT
>CAUYON010047904.1:0-37100 GCA_963573935.1 Arctocebus calabarensis
ACTCCATTTTGTTAAAACTAACTCATTTTGTCCCACAGCCTTTCACTAATTCTACTTTGTCCCACAGCCTTCAATTTGCAGCTGCATACCAAAGGTGATAGGCAACCTGCTTCCTCCCCCACCCCCGGCTCCAGTATGTCCGTCCTGAGTGATAATGGCACCCACCCTCGGCCCCAGTAGTAGTAAATCCTTCCCCAATCTAATTAGCCCAGAACAGACACTGTCCAGTCCCCTAAGCCCCTATCAGCTCTCCTGAGCAGTTTGCCCAACACCCCCTCCCTTTGTTCCTTTTTGTACCCTTAAAACTGCTTTCCCCTCTGCAGTGGAGGCTTCTCTGTTCTCCTGCTACATCAGGAACAGGAAGCCCTAGCTCAAGCTAGCTAATAAACTACCTCTTGTTTTTGCATCGGACTTGGTCATTGGGTGATTTATGGGAGGGACCCCGCGACTTGGGCACAACACTTGGACTCTCCCCGCAGTTGGAGAAAATCAGGGTGATGTGACCAGAAGCAAGTGGAATCTAAGCTAGGCAGGCAGATCAACTCATATAACCTCTGAGGATCCTCTAGCCCTAACATTCCAGGAGTCCAGGAAACTCTGGGTTCCCAGCTTCTTTCTTGTAGAAGTTTTGCATGTGTAATTTTTTGCATGACCAAAACCTGCCCATTAAAACACATAAGCACCCCATTTCAGTTATCTTTGCTTTGGGGAGATACTGGGATGGATGAGAAGGGTACTTATCACGTAAATTTATAGACCTCTGCTCAACAAGCAGGGCCCTTCCCCTGCAAAGGCATAAAGCCATCCTCATAAATATTAATCAGAAGGAAACAGCAATCAACTCAAGTGGGAGAGGAAATGGCAAATTTCCTTTTTCTATCTAGGATATAAAAGCAATGTTCATTTGTTGCATGACCAGAGGCTATCTGGCAGCCTGCCTGTCTCTCCCAGCTTTCAGTAATAATATTAATACAAATTAATACTAATAGTAGTAGCTATTACTTACGAGGTACATACTGTGTACTGCACATTAAGGTGGCATCTTGTGGGTGTTCATTGTTAACTCCTATTTTACAGATGAGAAAACCAAGGCTCTGGAAGCTTAGGTAACTTTCCAGAAAGACACAGACAATATGCAGTTGAATCAACATTCATACCAAATCACCTTGCCTTTAATTTCTTAGCCATTTCTGCTGAACAGGCTGCCTAGGCTTTCTCAACAAGGGAAGAACTTGATTGTCCCTTGTCGTTTGAATTTTGTAGGTATTATAAATCTGATTTCTATTTTGTGACTTTTGGGCATCAGGTAAATTAGCAAGGGGTTCCTAGCTACTTTTTAAAAAAGTTATAGACAGGTAGACCTTGTGAGTTGAGTGCTCTGGAGTGGTCTGCTCCTGCTCTAGCTTTGGGCAGGAGCCAGGTTCCAGGTGCCAGGTTTTACACTTTTGTTCTCATTTTATATCCATCATGACTTTGTCACCTTAACTAGTCTTGAGCCCACTTTATAGACAAGGGCATTGAGGTTTCCAACTTTCATTCATTTATTCAACAAATACTTAACTAAATATTTAGTTAACTACTTAACTGAATCATAGCCAACTCCCTCCTAAACAACTTGCCATGTTTAAAGCCCGCCTGCCTTCCTTTCTTTCCTTCCTTCCTTCCCTTTCCTCTTCCCTCCCTCCCTCCCTCCCTCCCTTCCTCTCTTTCTCTCATCATGGTCTTGCTTTGTCACCCAGACTGGAGTGTAGTGGTGTGATCACAACTTACTGCTGCCTCAAACTCCTGGGCTTGATCCTTCCATCTCAGCTTCCTGAGTAACTGGAACTACAAATGTGTACCACTATGCCAACCAAATTTTTCTTATTTATTTTTTTTTGTATAGAGACAAGGTCTCCCACTGCTGCCCAGGCAGGCCTTAAACTCCTGGGCTCAAGTGATCTACCTGTCTCAGTCTCATAAAGTGCTGGGATAAAAGATAGGAGCCATTGGACCTGGCCCCAGACTCTCATTCTTGCTACCAAACATGATGACTGATGCCCACTGCCCACTGATGGCTCATGGACATCATTCTTTTTCATCTGAGCCCTCAGCATCTCTCGGCCAAGTCACAGGCTTATTCCAAGTCAGTTGTTTTTGTTGCCAAACTTTTTTTTTTAATATTTAAATAAGATTTGTTTATTTATTTTTTTATTGAATCATAAATAGTACATATTGTAATGATGCACAATTTAATTAAGTGGACAATTAAAGAACTGCTACCAAAATTAGATGTGGGAGGGGACTGTTTAGGATCACAGTCAATGCACACCAACCAGGGAGGAATTTTCAAGAAAAACTACATGAAATTGTAGTAGCAAGAAACATTCCCAGAGAAAAAGCCTCACCTTTTGTCTTAATTTCCAAGTTGTGGAAGTAGCTCAAATGTCCATCAATCCATGAATGGATTAACAAATTGTGTTATAAGTATACTGTGGAATACTATGCAGTAATAAAAAAGATGGAGATTTTACATCTTTTATATTTACCTGGATGGAGGTGGAACATATTCTTCTTAGTAAAGTATCTCAAGAATGGAAAAAAAAATATCCAATGTACTCAGTAATATATGAAACCAATACATAATCACTTACACATTCATACAAATGATAAAACACAAATCTAGTCCAGAAAGAAGGAGGGGAGAGGAGGGATAGGGGAGGGTGAGTGAAAGGAAGGTTTTTTTAAAAAAAATTTTATTAAATAAAAATTGTGTACATTAGTGCAATCATGGGGCACAATGTGCTGACTTCATATACAATCTGAAATATTTTCACTGAACTGTTAAACATAGCCTTCATGGCATTTTCTTAATCACTATATGAAGACATTAGTATTCTACATTTAGTAAGTTTCATCAGTACCCTTCTAAGATGCATATAGGTGTGATCACACCAATTGCCCTCTTTCCACCCATCCTACCGCCTCCCCTTCACTCCCTTGCCCTTTCCCCCGTATTCTTGTGCTATAATTGGGTTTTAGCCTTCATATGAAAGCAATAAATTAGCTTCATATTAGGGCTGAGTACATTGGGTACTTTTTCTCCGTTATTGAGATACTTTCCTAAGAAGAGTATGTTCCAGCTCCATCCATGTAAACATGAAAGAAGTGAAGTCTCCATCTTTCTTTAAGGCTTCATAATATTCCATGGTATACATGTACCACAACTTCTTAATCCATTCGTGAGTCGATGGGCACTTGGGCTTCTACCACAACTTAGCAATTATGAGTTGGGCTGAAATAAAATTCTGGTACATATATCTTTATTATGATGTGATTTTTGGTCTTCTGGATATATACCTAATAAAGGAATTATAGGATCAAATGGCAGATCTATTTTTAGATCTCTAAGTATTCTCCAAACATCCTTCCAAAAGGAGTGTATTTGTTTGCATTCTCACCAGCAATGTAGAAGTGTTCCCTTTTCTCCACATCCATGCCAACATCTCTGGTTTGGAGATTTTGTTAGGTGATATCTCAAAGTAGTTTTGATTTGCATTTCTCTGATGATTAAGGATGGTGAGCATTTTTTCATGTGTCTGTAGGCTGTGCGCCTGTCTTCTTTAGAGAAGTCTCTCTTCAAGTCTTTTGCCCATCCTGAGATGGGAGACTTTACCTCTTTCATGTCTACATGGATGGAGCTGGAACATATTCTTCTTAGCAAAGTATCTCAATAATGGAAGAAAAAGTATCCAATGTACTCAGCCCTACTATGAAGCTAATTTATAGCTGTCATATAAAGGGTATAACCCAACTTTAACGTAAGAATTTGGGGAAAGAGGCAAGGGTAAGGAGGAGAGAGGGGAGCTTGGGGTGGAGGGAGGGTAATCGGTGGGACCACACCTACGGTGCATCTTAGAAGGGTACAGGAGAACCTTGCTAAATGCAGAATACAAATGTCTTCATATAATAATGGAGAAATTGCCAGGAAGGCTATGTTAATCAGTTTGATGAAAATAGTTAAGACTGTGTATGAAACCAGCACATTGTACCCTTTGATTGCACTATTGTACACAGCTGTGATTTAATGATAAAGATAATAAAATTTTTAAAAAAGCAAAACTTTAACAACTGTAGAAGAAATTAGCAGTAATATATTTATGATATTTTGGATATCTTTATGTTAATTATTATTGAGATGTGTATTTTTTCATAAAGTGTTGATCTGTAGAACGTATCGTGAATTTCTATAACTTGGTAAGACAACCAAAAAGAATCAGAGTAGACAAAATGAACAGGTAATTCACAGAGGTTAAAAACTAGAATTTTTAATAAACATATGAAAATGTAATGTTTTTAACAATGTGGAGAAATTCCTGAGGTAGTACTGTGAACCATTACACACTAATGATAATGACTAAAATGAAATTTTCTGTCTGTTACCAAATTGTAGAGAAACAAGATTGTCAAACACTTCTAGTAAGAATAAAAAATTACACAATCTTGGGATTTGGATTTAACAATGCCTTGTCATTTTAAAGACACACATACAAAAGGTTGCAGTAATCCCAGTTGTAGAATTAGTCTAGGGCAATAAGCATACTATAGTCCATTGGCCAGATTCTGCCAACTACAGAATTTTGCGAAAAAAGTTTTGTTGGAAAATAGCCATGCTCACTCATTTATGCCAACTATGATTGATTTCATGCTACTAGCAGAGTTACGTAGTTGTGACACTGACCATATGGCTAACAAATTCAGAAATGTTTAATAACTAGCCCTTTGTGAAAAATTGTTTTGCCCTCTGGTCTAGAGTAACTCATACCTTCGTGTGATAAGTGTTGAACAAGACTTCTCATAGTAATATTTCTTGTAACAGTGAAAAATTGGAAATAAGAAAAATAGTTGAGGATGAGGAAGAAAGATTATTATAATATGAAATAGTCTTCCCATATAAAGTAGTGAAAATGAATCACCTCGTCAGATTATATGGCTGTGAATAAATCTCAATAAAGTCAACAAAAATTTAAGTGTCAGAGAAATAAACACTGTATGAGAACTTTTATATTAATATGTAAAATGTGACACACACATACTCTGGTTTCTCTTCAGATTGTATAAATCTTTTGCTTTTAAAATGTGACACACAACACGTGTATTTCAGAGTAAATGTGTAAGTTCATGTATGCATGGGAATGATAAACTTCAAGTTCAAGGCAACTGTTTCCCCGAGGAGTAGGGAACCATGACTGAGAAGTTATAAACCAAAGAGTGAGGGCTTCACCAATATTTTTGATGACATTTCTGCTAGGTGATAGGTTTAAGATGTTTATAATATTCTTTATACATACACATCTGTCTTAAAGTAAAATAAAACACAAAAGAAAACCGTGCTCCCTTTCTTGAAGATCTGTAAGCTAGTTGGGAGGTAGAGAAGCAATCATGTTATCACATTATATGACCTTGCAGGAATAGACAGCTTTATACAAAGAGAACTGACTATGTTCTTTCCAGGTATCCTGGGGACCTGGGCAGCTAACTCTGAGGAATGGCAAGGAGTGGAGATTGATAACATTGCTTAGAGCATGGCATGAGTTTGCAGGTCTGAGTGGGAAGAAAAGACATAGACCATGTTGCGTAGATGGGCAGGACGTGCCTGGGATGCTGGGAGTGCTCAAAGACAAGCAGTGTTTCTGGAAACATTTGTAAAGAGATCACCTGGACCTTTCTGTTTGTAAACTTTAAGCATCTCCTCTGCACTAGAGTGCTAGGAAATGGCTGCCGTAGCAACAGCTTCTGAAACACAAAATACATAACCTCATTTTATGGAAATGGAAAGTAGAATTTGAAGTGTTATAAAAAGTTACAAAATGCGCTCAGTTTGCTTGGAAAAGTTAATATATGTATTCATGTTAGTTTGAGATTCGAGGGGCCTCAATTAGAAAGAAATACTTGGATAAAAACTTAAAAGATTACTCATCTCTTCATTCAGTTTTTTTTTTTTGAGTTCCATTTAGATAAAATTAAGGTCCTACCCCTAATCCTAACCCTCCACCACAAAGAATGAGGTTGGCTTAGATTGTGGAAGTTTTCCTTGTGATTATCATCCCAGAGCCACTGTTCATTTCCTATTCATACCCCATTGCCTATGGTTGACATTTGTTATTATCATAATTGATTTAATTTTTGAGGGATTATTGGGAATCATTTACTTGATTCATATTTGTACAAATGATTTGCCATTTCGTAAGTATTTTTTAATCTGTACATTTTTATGAATGTAATTTTAGTTTAGAGAAATTGCCGATTACTTCAGCATTTATTTTCAAAGTATAATGAGTATGGTTTCATGTTCCAAGGACAGTTTCTAAATTTCTAGTCTCAGGTGTGTGATTGAACATTTTAATTGTTTATTATGTAAGTGTTTAAAGAAATGACATTGACAAACGTTTTCACATTTAATAGATTGTAAATATTAATCACAATAGTGAATGGTATATCTCATGTACAATGTACACGTTCTCTTAAAAATGATAGAGATAGAAAAAGAGATAGAGACCTAGGAATATAGAAGAGAGAGCGAGAGAGACAGAAAGTGAGCTTCAGCTAATTAAGTTTTGGAGAATAATATTAGAGAAATTGATCACTTGCTAGTCTGTATAAATATTTTAAGTACATTTTTCAAAATAAGATACAGATAACTATGAGAAATGTGAAAAATTCTCAACGTTGTTAGTCATTAGATACATGCAAACTAAAACCACATACTGTCTTTTATCAATCTGAATGAGTATTATTAAAAAGTCCAAAGAACCCCAAACAAAACTGCAGACATTGGAGAGGAGATGAGAAAAGGGGACACCTGCATGCTGTTCGTGGTAATGAAAAATTGGTACAATCTGTATTGAAGAGTATGAGGATTTCTCAAATAACTAAAAAATGGAACTACCACTCAATCCAGCAATCCCATGACTGGGTATATACCTAAAAAGTAATCATTATAGGAAAAAATATTGGTACTTTTATGTGTATCACAGCTTTGTTCCTAGTAGCAAAAAGATGGAATTAACCTAAATGTCCATTATAAGATGATTAGATGAAGAAGAAGTGATACTACTTGTATGTGTGTAACACACACAATGAAATACTGTTCAGCCATGAAAAGGAATGAATAATAATGTCTTTTGTAGCAAAATAAATGGGATTGGGGGTCATTATCTTAAATGAAACAACTCAGATAGAGAAAGTCAAATACCATGTTTTCCCTTATAAGTGGGAGCTAAATAACGTGTCCCTATATGGACCTAGAGTATGGAACGAGAGTCATTGTAGTGTGGGAGTGGGGATGATGGTGGGGCTGGGAAATGACTTGATGTGTATAATGTACACTGCTTGGATGATGGACTAAGATTGAGGAATTCAAGACAAAACACTCTCCATGTAACAAAACTGCACTGTACCCTTTAAATTTATACAAATGACTTTAAAATATATATTTTAACATAAGGGAGATTATTTGCAAAAACTTAATCATAACACAAGTACTTTATAAGTTACTAGAATACTTTGTTCATTTTTTTTTTCCTTTTTTATTGGTTGGGATTCATTGAGGCTGCAAAGAATTAAGTTACACTGGTTGCATTAGTAAGTAAAGTCACTCTTATAATTATGTCCTGCCCCCAAGAGTTGTGCCATACACAGTAACTCCCCACCCTCCCCTCCGCTGTACCCACATCCTTCTTCCATTTACCCCCCACCGTGTATTAGCTGACTTACTGCCTTCATATTAGAATTGAGTACATGGGATTCTTGCTTCTCTATTCTTGTGATGCTTTACTCAGAATAATGTGTTTCAACTCCATCCAGGTTAGTATAAAAGATGTGAAGTCTTCATCTTTAGTATAAAAGATGTGAAGGCTTCATACGACACCATCCCTGAAATCATCATTCGCTACCACATCCTTGCTAACAATCTGATCTCACCATGATTTTAGGATTAAAAACAGAATACCTTCTATAGTTTCTTTGGCAATAGGAAATGAAAACATATAAATCTGACAGTGTTTAACTGTAGTTTCTTTTTCTTCTCCTTTCTATAAAAATGTTTATTTATTTTCTTGTTGTTAATTCCTATTAGGAAGGCTGCTTGCTCATTTTTCCTGGAAATAAACTATTTGAAACAGTCCACTCAGACCTTGCCCAAATGATTCTGAGCTATAGGATGTTGTAAAGCAGTTTGATTGAGACTTTGTCCAGGGAAAAGCAGCCAGAAAAATTAAATTTATTTTTCATTCCACAAGAATATGTATCTAATTGTATGAGTACACAGACTTTATCCCATTGTAAGTGGCCACATGTATCAAAAAGCTGAAAGAGTGGTCTTTCTGAGTCAAAATTTGCATTTCTCAAAATAGCTCGCTCGTTCTTCATAGTATTTAAATATTATTTTCATTGGAATTTAAAGTGTGCTTCAGTTTATCACTGTATTTTTGAAGGAAAAATTCTAGGAAATTTTGCTATTTTGTATTCTAGGAATATACAATAGATGTTTTCTTTCGACAAAGATGGAAAGATGAACGTTTAAAATTTAAAGGTCCTATGAACATTCTTCGACTTAACAATTTAATGGCTAGTAAAATCTGGACACCAGACACCTTCTTTCACAATGGGAAAAAATCAGTCGCTCATAATATGACAATGCCAAATAAGCTGCTTCGAATCCAGGATGACGGCACTCTCCTGTATACAATGAGGTAAGATTTTAGATTTGATGTGTTGCTTTTCTACACTGAAAAAAAATCCATGTATTAAACAACCAGCCAATGCAGTTGTTAAAGATTAGCACAGGTGAACATTTTCCTAACAGACTATTGAAATACCTATAATGTGTTTTGCAAATACTTGGATATAAAAATATATATAAAGTAGTATATATGAGTTTTAGAATTGCCTTAATTATGAAGAATTTATGTTTTTGGTTATTTGTCATACTGCATTTTAATTAAGTACAGTTTTAATACTAACACTTGAATTTGGTTTATACCAGCATGGAGTATTATTTTTAATATCTTATCAGATATTCCATCAAAAACTTCAAGTGCTTTTAAGTAGCACTATACTTAATTTAATATTTTAATTCTCTTTAAGAAGATACTCTAAAAAATTAAAAATCAGAGATATAGACTTTATTTAATCATACAGGTGAATCAGATATTTTAAACATGTTTTAGATCGAATCATATAAAATTCCCGTTTTGTAAATCCAAAGCATCACATATCGGTAATTTCATATGACTCAGCTTTAATGAAATTATAATCAGGTGTTGACCCTAACATCGGTTGCATTTTTATTAACTTTGTTTATGAATTACTCATGCTCACAAAGTTACTTATACCATGTAAGGAAAAAACACCCCCACAAATCTAGTAAAATGACGTATCATCTAAAGTTAAAACATTTAATAAAAGATTTAAAGCAGGAATAACTGTCGTCAGCATCATACTATGAATAGGCAGGTAAGTGCGTTGCAGATATTTGACATATGCAATTTCATAAGTGCTGGATTTCAGTTATTTAAGAAGGGATAATAATGCTATTTACAGACAATACTGCTACTGAAATGAGCAGCAGAGGTAATGAATATGCAATAATCGATTTCTGGTCTTTAAAGGAAAAGATCTTCAGGGCTCATTACTAAATGTCCATTGCCTAAAATCAGAAGTGTGGGCTCTTCTTTCTGCTTCCCTCTCTGAATCTTGCAACATGTTTCTATGCAGTGACCCTGCTGATTTTACGCTTTGAGTATCCCTATGAACGAAGGCAATGATTGGAAACTTGAGATTGAAGTAGACTATGGGCACAGAGCGTAGAGAAGCTGTATAGATTGTTGAGATTCGCTTTGCTCATGACGGATTCTTTGATTTACTCACTTTGCACTTTGCCTTTTTGGGAAATGAAATAATTGGAAGCTTTCTTCATAACAAATGGGCTACGATTGCTCTTTATTGTGATCATGCAGACACAGAGAAATATGTATTTAACATTCACAATTTGATTTCATAATTTACCTAACAGTCTAATATCAACAGGTTATTTCTAAGAGATACATCTCATATGTATTTATATCTATTTCAATCTTTATATCTGTGTATATATATATACACACACAGTATATGGTACTCCTTCACAATTTTCTTATTTTTTGAAGGGAACTCTTTGGAACTAATATTGAATTCTTATGTCTTTTTAAAATATGGTTATTGATGAAGTGTTGGGGCAAATGGCATCATTTCATGGTATTTTTTCATAAGAGTTCAAATTGCATAGTAAGGTTAATGAGAAAACAATCCCTCTAAAATTCATATATGCATATATAACTTCTTTTTAACAAATAACAGATGGTAAGATGCCTTTAATGTATTTCAGTAACTATTACTGTTGTGTATGCTCAGATTTTATATATGTCGGTGTCTTCAGAGGGATCACCTAAGGGTGAAAGAATGAACAGGTATTTGAATAGAATTAGCCTAATAGGATGCCATTATGGAGGCTCTACCACATTGTTAATTCTGTTGACCTAGTGACCAGTGATTTTTCTTGACTTGCCAATTTGCTTAAACAAAGAGTGGCCTTTTGACTTTTAGGCTTACAGTCCAAGCTGAATGTCCAATGCACTTGGAGGATTTTCCAATGGATGCTCACTCGTGTCCTCTGAAATTTGGCAGCTGTAAGTAAAGGAATGGAGATGCATGTTTTGTGTGGGGAATATTAGGACAGCCAGCAGCCCTGTGCAGTTGTACAGTTCCTTGTGTTGTGGAATTCTTACACTTGCTCATGAAGAAGCAGAAGTAAAAGACATGCTGATTGCCTTTAAGGAACTAATTGGCTCGCCCTGTGGCTCTCTCAAGTATCATTATATTTTAATCACGGTGTTTAAATTATCACTTATTTTACTGCTAATAGAGAACATTATGTGTTTTAGTACATGTGAAAAATTAGACCAGGAGTTCCTTGAAGGTTGGGTCGGTAATTTACATTCTTTTCCAAGTGCTAGAACATTAAAATTGCAAAATGATTTTTTTATCAACTAAGAATAAATTGTAAAGGATAGATTCTATTGTTTATTAGCGTGGCAATCAGCCTGTTGCAAATGGCAAACATAAAACTAGAGTCTGTGCAGTTACCTCTCTACTGTCTAATGAATAGAAGGAATTTTTGTTCATTTCTTAAAATAAAATTGAAGGAGGTGAGCTAGCTGGATTGCTACATGCAGACGCTTTCTGTGCACATAGAACAATTCAGAAGGACTCCCAGCCGCTGGCCATTCTTGAGGTCACTGCAGTTAAATCTTGTATGTCAGGCAGAAGCATTCACACTTCCGGAGTCATTGAAAAGGGGAAGGTCAAGTCATCTCCCGAGGCCCTCATGGCATTCGTGACAGGTTCAGAATAAATTCATGAACACAGCCAAGCAGCTTCCCTCCTGTGTGACTGTGTCCCTTCATCTGACCTTTGTAGAGGCTGTGCTTTTTCTGACACCCTCATCTTTGTCCCTTTTGGGTGGCTTTTAACTTTTTATTATTCCTGAAATAAAACTGGCTTCTCTTCATACTAGATCAAGCAAAAGAAAAGGGAAGAATAATGCTAATATAAATGCAAAGCTCTCTAATTATCTTGATCACAGTTTTGGGGGATGAGAAGTTCAGTCTTGTTCGTTCTTACAAAAGGTGTCAGTTCTCAATTTTCTTTGAGAATCTGCTCTTTGTTTAACCACAGAGCCTGATTTTATTGTCATAGAAACCGTCACTTCCATGCTGGCATTTCTTCCAGCATTATTTATGATAGTCAATCATGTCATACAAAGTAAACATGACTCTGTGAAAGCCACAGCAGATGCAGCAGAGGGAGACTCATTTGCATTGCGTAAGTGGCATTAAGGAAAAACTTGAAAAGCCTTGATACTAAAGAAAGGATTTATTCAAGATGTAATAATGATGCAAGAAGGAAAGCCATTTTATTTTTAGTGGACAAGATATTATCATTAAGACATCAAATATAAATGATGTGCTGTCTCAATGCTAAAAATGAAAGCAACTTAAATATATTTTGAGGGAAAGTTTAAAATCTTTAATATTGCATCCACAGAATAATGGAATCTTACATTGTTGAGAATATAATTTTCTGTACCCAGAGGTAATATGAGGAACACAGTTTGTCCTCAGGTATTCTCTGTTTAAGTAATTATTCTCTATTTTGCTTTCTTCACATTTATTTTCTGACACATAAACACTGAGTGTATTCTTTCATTTTTTCTTGTCCGGGGTAGGTGTTTGATGTATAAGAATTGAAAGTATGGACACCAGTATTTCAAAATCAGAAGTTTGACAGAGGCATTCATGACATTTTCTTCTACTAATTTATTCCTTATTTTAAGGGTGCTTAAAAGCACTCCTACCCAAACAAAGACTGAATTTCTGGAACTTCATCATTGTCTTCAAATTGAAGGAAGAATTTTTCTAAATGTGTACAATTTTAAAGTTAGTCATGTTTTGTTTAGTTTTTGCAGTTTTTGGCCGCGGCTGGGTTTGAACCCGCCACCTCCAGCTTATGGGGCCAGCGCCCTACTCCTTTGAGCCACAGGCGCCACCCATCATGTTTTGTTTTAATCTTATTTTGGCTCATACTTTTATATTTTTTCTTAATAACTTATTTTAAAATTTCCTGAATGGAAGTCTAAGGATATTCTGTTCATTAGCCTCCCAAAATTAATTGTTAAAAATGATTTTGGAGTATTTTTCTTTGCTAACAAATATTAAGAATCAGTAGGTAAGCATCAGTTTAATACAACTTAGGATTTAAAAGTGGTTATTTAACAGACATAAAGATAGTTATATAATCGCAGCCTAATTTAGAGGGGGAGTTACTGATGAATTTTGTAAAGCTGACTCTCTTGCCTTTGATATTTTACTTAAGAATATTATTACAGGCCTCTTGGTTTATATGATTGTTAGTGCATCAGAAAGAGCCTCTAATCTGCTCTCTCTGCTATGTGTAATTTCATTAGACACAAAATCTAAAAATCATCTTTTTCCTAAGAAATGAAATGCAGCAATTGCCTTTTTTAAAAAGACATGTGAAGAACAGTGATTTTCTTTAATAAATCGTGAGTTCTTCTCCAGATTTCCACTCACTTAACTCTCAACTAGGCATTTTTATGTCCAGAAGGCAATATAATTTTGGATTACGATTTTTATTTTGTGAGTGCATGCTATTTCTAAACAAGCTGTTTAATTGAACTTTGGGCCTTCATAAGCTCTCTACCGCCATGTCCTTGTATGCTAGCCTGTGTTAACCTTCTCAGGGCCCAGCGATTCTTGCAGACTCTAAAGAGCTATTTATTCTTCACCTCTCAAAGTAGTTGGTGAAAATATTCTCATGGTCATGATTGTCTTCCTTGGTTTGCAGCACACCTTTGCCCTAAAATGTGTGTGATCTTTAAGGATTAATATTTTTCAGTTTATGGGTGATTCTTACTGAAGAGCTTAATTTTTTTTCTGATTCCCTACAGATGCATATACAACCTCAGAGGTCACTTATATTTGGACTTACAATGCGTCAGATTCAGTGGAGGTCGCCCCTGATGGCTCCAGATTAAATCAATATGATCTGCTGGGTCAATCAGTTGGGAAGGAGACTATTAAATCCAGTACAGGTTAGTAAAATGAGTCTAAAGAAAAGCTAGCGCCTCAGACCATAAATGGGTCAAAGTTCTTGGGAATCTGTCAGATTGCTTAAAACCTTCTATTTTTAAGGTCCCAAAATTAGCAGCATAGAATGTGTCTGGATGCTTTTCAGACATTCAGAATCTTAGATTCCACCTCTTACTAAATAAATGAGCATTTGCATTTTAACAAGATTCCAAGGAAATTCATATTGGTGTGAAAGATTCAGAAATGCTATACTAAAATATACTGTACAGTCAAAAAGCATGTGTGTCTTTTCAGACTAGTCAATGCCAACATTTACCTTAAAGCAAGTGATAATTCCCCCCCTTTTCTACAATTTTCCCCTTACTCTGGATAAATGATGATTATTTGACTTTGATTTAGGGATAGTTACTAATGGCATGCTTGGGAAGCTGATTCCCTCTGTAAGGGCAACCTTCTCCTTAAAACCAAACCAAACAAACAAACAAACAAAAAACAAAGGAGTTTTATGGATGAATTACCTTATATCTGGCAATAATTAAATTCCAAGGAGCAGAAAGGCAGTAGACGTGGATGAGAACAGGTGTACAATGGTGAGAAACTAACTAATGATGGAAGGATGTAAGTGGGAAATTCCAGGTCAAGAGACCAGCCTTGGAGATGTGGCCAGTGATCGTGTTTAAAGAGCCGGAGAGCTCTGTGTTAGAACAATGCAAACAAAGGTTGAGGAGGAGGAGTCCAAGCAAGTATAATAATCCACAGACAGAGAACATTTATGAGCTCTGAATTCCCCTGGGCAATAGAATGGCCTAGAAAAAGGAAAATACAGGTTGAGCATTGCGAGTCCCCAAATCTAAAATCTGAGGTGCTTCAAAATTGGAAACTTCTTGAGTGTCGACATGATTGACACTCAAAGGAAATACTCATTGTAGCATTTCAGAGTTTAGAATTAGGGATGGTCAATCCTTAGTAATGTAAATATTCTACAATCTGGAAAAATCAGAACTCCGAAACAGCTTTTCTTCACAAACATTTTGAATGAGAGTTATTCAGCCTGGACTGTATCATGGGCTATGCAATGTGAGTTTCTTTATACTATGAACATTTTCCCTTAAATACTCTTGTTAGGTGCTAACAAAGCGTAAAGGTGATGTAAGTGTCATGACATCCACGTAGTGAATACTTTTTTTAAAAAATCAGAATCTGTTTTATATCTAATCTCTCTTGTTTCCAAATGTTTAAACTATTGACTCTTGCAGTTTCTTAAGCTTCTTAAATTTTTCTTCCAGGTGAATATACTGTAATGACAGCTCATTTCCACTTGAAAAGAAAAATTGGGTATTTTGTGATCCAGACGTATCTGCCCTGCATCATGACTGTCATCCTCTCCCAAGTATCCTTCTGGCTTAACAGGGAATCTGTGCCTGCCAGGACCGTGTTTGGTGAGTGGAGACACGCTCTGTAGCCCAGCACATCATGTTTCATAACACACTTTGAAAGCATTCTCTCTCCTGCTCCTCACACCAATATGTGAACAGGGGTTCTTTTTTTTTTATCTTTATTTTTTTATTAAATCATGGTTGTGTACATAAATGCAATCATGGGGTACAATGCGTTGGTTTTATATACAATTTGAAATATTTTCATCGAACTGGTTGACATAGCTTTCATGGCATTTGCTTAGTTATTGTGTTCAGACATTTGCATTCTATATTTAGTGAGTTTCACCTGTATCCTTCTAAGATGTGCTGTAGGTGTGGACCCATCAATTACTCTTGTTTTTACCTTACTGATGAGGAGACTGAGGCCCCAGGAGGTAACATATAGTCAGTGGCACATGATTAATGAGGGAGATGAACAGTACTCAAATATTCGGAAAATACATCCGGTCTTCTCTCTGTTAAGTGATATTTCTCATTGACATTTGCATCTATGGTACTAAAAGGAGATTTCCTAGAGGTTTTACAGGGTAACTACCATATTTCTAGGCTTTCTATGTTTGCTTTGCTGTTGTTTTTAGATGAAGAAAGATGGTCTTAGAACTTTATGTTCCAGACAGAGGGAGGGAGAGATGGAGGGAAAAGCTCATTCGTGTCCTTTAGTGTGTTTGATTTTCTTGATTAAGAGCAGGCAGGGGAATTTTTTAACTGGGAGTATGGAATACCATATTTCCAGGCTTTCTATGTTAATTTGGGCTTTGTTTTGAGGTGAATAAAGATAATCTTAGTACCGTAAATAAGAGAGAGAGAGAGAGAAAGAGAAGGGTATGTCATTCATACCATTATTTTTTATTTTTATTTATTTTTTTTGAGACAGAGCCTCAAGCTGTCACCCTGGATAGAGTGCTGTGGCATCACAGCTCACAGCAACCTCCAATTCCTGGGCTCAAGCGAGTCTCCTCCTGGGCTCAAGCCCGCCTTCCAAGTAGCTGGGACTATAGGCGCCTGCCACAACGCCCGGGTTGCAGGCGTCATTGTTGTTTGGCGGGCCCAGGCTGGATTCGAACCCACCAGCTCAGGTGTACGTCGCTGGTACCCTAGCCCGTTGAGCCACGGGCACTGAGCCAATATCATTATTGTATTTAATAACAAAGTTTATTCATTTTTTTATTAAATCATAGCTGTGTACATTAATGCAATCATGGGGTAAAATGTGCTGGTTTTATATACAATCTGAAATATTTTCATCAAACCGGTTAACATAGCCTTCACGGCATTTTCTTAGTTATTGTGTTAAGACATTTATATTCTACATTTAGTAAGTTTTACATTATTTTTTTTTTAGAGACAGAGTCTCACTTTGTCACCCTTGGTAAAGTGCCATGGCTTCATGGCTCACAGCAACCTCCAGGTCCTGGGCTTAGGCAATTCTTTTGTCTCAGCCTCCCAAGTAACTGGGACTACAGGCGCCCGCCACAATGCCCGGCTGTTTTTTTGCTGCAGTTCGGCCAGGTTTGAACCTGCCACCCTTGCTATATGGGGCCAGCACCCCACTCACTGAGCCACAAAATAAAAACTGTGTGATGAGGGGTGGGGCAGATTACTGTGTTTGGGGTCTATGACTCAGTCTGAACACATTTTGTAACAAAGTAAGTTACTTTTGCGTGTTTGGAGCACTCATTCAATTAAGGAAGTTTTATTGAGAAGGTGCTCTGACAGATACTACAACTGGCCCTAGAGATGCAAACAGAAATAAAATGCAGTTCCTCGTAGCCTAGTCTAGTGCATGGCAGTAGAATGACGAGAAAGAATAAGGAGAAATCAAGAAAGAGGTAGTGAATACAAGTTGTCACGGAAGATAGCAGCTTGGATCCTCTCTGGGAGAACTAATGAAGTAGCTGAGTTAACATTTGATTCAAGACTTGAAAGATGAGAAGAAGTTGCTCAGACTAATGAGACGGTACTAGAATTCTAGCCTAGTTTGGGTGCCATGGCTCACGCCTGTATCCCAGCACTCTGGAAGGCCAAAGCAGGTGGATTGCTGGAGCTCAGGAGTTGGAGACCAATCTGAGCAAGGACGAAACCCTGTTTCTACTGAAAAAGAAAAAGGGAAAAACCTGCCGGGCATCATAGCAGGTGTCTGTACTACTTGGAAGAATGAGGCAAATAGACTTGAGCCAAAGAATGAGACTGTCTCAAAAAATAAACAAAAAACCCCACCACAAAAGGATAGATTGTCCAATGACATCGAGGAATGAAAGAACATGATGTGTTCGGTGATAAGGAGCTGTTGTGTCAGTAGAAATATGGACAGAAGTATAGTTTAAGGCCTTAATCATGTTAAGGGGGAAAAAAACTGTGTAAAATAATTTTAAAAGGTTTATTGTGAGCTAGATGTCTGTGACTGGCTTGAGCTCAGGATCTCAAGAAGTAGTGAGAAAATGTGCCTGCCGTCCTTGGCTCACAGTTTGGTCTTATACATTCACTAAGACGGGAATTGCATGGGAGTGCCTAAGCAGGTTTGTGGGGCAGATACATTGGTTTGACCTAAAAAGGTGAGTCATCTCATAATAGAGCTTATAGGGAATAGGTGGGTTTTAAGACACATTGATTAGTAATTAGTTAAAGAAATGAAGATTTATCTGAATGGTTGGAATGTTTTAATATAAGGTAAGGATATCTATTAATCAGAGATAAGCTACTGGACATTTACTAATTCATAAGAGCTGTCAGGTAATTGATGGTCTGCAGGTTCCTTTGAGATTTGCCTTACATATCCTTAGGTCTGCTAATTAGTTGATACCTTATCTCAAAAAGGGAGATGAGAGTGTCTGAACCCCCTTCTCCTCATGGTCAGCAACTCAGCTTTAAAGATTTCTGGGGTCCCTGTGGCCAAGAGGGAGTCCATTCACTCAGCAGAGGGGTTAAGATTTTATCTTAGTTCACAGTGAAAAGAGTCTTGTATCCCATAGGCTGGAGCAAGCCACTGTGGCATTCTAAACCATAATATGTATAATGCTTTCAGAACAAGGCCTGGTATTTAATAAATGTTATGTAATTGTTAGCTATTATCTTTAAATCTACTTTATTGAAATATGATTGGCATGTAAAATCTGTATATATTTAATGTGTACAATTCTATGAGTATGAGAAGTAGCTTACACCTGTGAAACCATTACCACTATCGAGGTCGTAGACTTAGCCAGGCATCTACCAATGTTCCCTCTTACCTCATTTATTATTATTTGGGTGTGTGGGAGTGGGTGAGTAAGGATACTTAACATAAATTTTACCCTTTTAGCAAATTTTAATTATGCAATGCATCTGCAGAACTGGGTAGTACATCTGCAGAACTGATTTATTTTGCCTAACTGAAGCTATTCTTATTAATATGATCCTATGTGTACTTTAGAAAGATATGACACTTTTGCAAAGGATGAATTGGAAGATGGGGATTATCTGAGGCAGGGAGAAAATTTAGGAGGCTACTGAAATAGTCCAGATGAGATATAGTTAGGATATTTCAAAAGAAGACAATGCAAACCAAAGAAAAAAGAATACTATCAAAGGATATTTGGGAGAGAGGAACAATGGATTTGATGAACATGTATAGTAAATACAAGAAAAAGGAATGATTTAGGATGATATTTAGTTTTATTACTTGAACACACTAGGTGGATAATGTCAATAATAAAAGCAAAGGAACAGGGAGAAAAAATAGGAAAAAATGAATGTAATTTGAGTTAGGAGGATATTGAAGTTCCTCGTAATATCAATCAGATGTCCAGTAAGCCAACAGAAATAAGTATTGAAATATAGATTACTATTAGAAGCTGTTGATAAATATGGAAATCATTAGCTACTAGATAATGGAACTTTTGAATATAGAACTTATTTCCCAGATAAAATAAGTGGGTGAATATGAGATCCCAGGACAGATTCCTTAAAAATATTAAAATTTCAAAATAAAAAGGAACTAATTGGAATGACCAGAAAATTATGAGGGAAAGCAGGAGAAAAGAATGTTCTAAAAAGAAAAGGAGAATTTCAATAACTTACAAATACACTCACAAATATGTACACTGATAAGTCTAAAATACATTCAGTGAATTTACTCGCTGAAGATTACTTATACTAATGAATTAAATAAGAGAAGTTGCTTGTGAGTAAAATCAGATTAAAGTGGGAATAAAAGATAAAGGGAAGAAGCTGAGTATACACCAAATTTAGAAGAAAAAGATTTAAGTAGCTGGAGAGACAGGTGGGTCATTATTATAATTATTAATGTAACTAATATAAAAATTTGAATAATACGGGACTACTTTATTACAAGCCACACGTTAGTCATTTTGTGTATTTATTTATTGTTCATTTCCCCCAAGGGGTAGATTATACAAGTAATGTCTCCTTTTTAAGGAGGAGAAATGGAGGCTATAGAATTTCATGTGTCTTATCCAAGGCCTTGCACAGAACTCTACTCCAAATCTCAGTGTTCCTTCAACTATACTGGCTGCCTTCATGACTGTCTTTAAAGGGAAAGCTCAATTAAAAAAAGAAAGAAAAATTGGCGATTTAGAGGAGGGTTGGATTTCTGATGAGTAATTAGCTAAGGAAAACACAGTAGAATCTCTTTAAGTTGACCATGCTAGGCACTGTAACAAAGTGGTCAACATACAGAGGTGGTCAATATAAGGAAGTCGGCCTTCTGGTCTGATCACACATATGGTGTGGTTTCTGTCTATGAGAATTAGTCCAACGCAAGGAGGTGGTCAACTAAGGAGGTTCTACCATACTTGGATGGGGACAGGCTGACAAAAAAGCAGGAATCCTGCCTCCTCAACATAAAACAAAAGAGCTCAAATGGGCTCTGTTGGTGCTTTGGTCTTTCCAAATCTTTATCCGGCTGTTTAAACAATATATCTATTTTTATATCTTGGAAAAAAAGCTGTTTTTTTTTTTAAATCATTACATTATTAGAGGAACAGATTTGCTTAGAGGCTATGCCACTAATTATAAACATGATGAAAAGTGTAAATAATCACAAGAAATAACATAATCAGTTAAAATTACGACCAGTGTGGGTAAGATTCATAGCAGAAAGCTTTTGCAGACTAGATTTGATGGGAGAGATTTAGAAAGCACTAAACCAATGCAGGATAAATGAGAAATAAAAGAAGAAGAAGAGAAAGATAAAATGCAGAGAGTAGAAAAGCAACTTTTCTTTTAAAATGCCTGTACCTGTACATAAAAATGAAAACAAAACTCAGGGGCAAGGTTTAAATCAGGATATGTCTGCAAAATCAAATTTAATTTAGGATTATTAACATTTGTTTCTTACTACAATGTCATCCTGCTATCTTTGTATGAATATTACATGCTTATGATATATTCATTCTAATTTATTTCAGGACAATTGATATATTTTACATGGTCCTATAGAAATTGGTTATTTTCATTTTTTTTTAATTTTTCTTTTTTTTATTGTTGGGGATTCATTGAAGGTATAGAAGACCAGGTTACACCGATTTCATTTGTTAGGTAAAGTCCCTCTTACAATCGTGTCTTGCCCCCAAAAGGTATGACACACACCAAAACCCCACCCCCTCGCTCCTTCCCTCTCTCTGCTCTTCCTTTCCCCACCCCTTGGGAGTGATTTTAATGTAAACGTTTAGCAATGCAAATGAGGACATCATCAGCTATCTTTTGCTCCTTTATTCACTCCTTCTCATCTTTTTTTTTTTTTTTAATTAAATCATAGCTGCGTACATTAGTGCAATCAAGGGGTACAATGTGCTGGCTTCATATACAATCTCAAATGTTTTCATCAAACTGTTTAACATACCCTTCATGGCATTTTCTTAGTTATTGTATGAAGACATTTGTATTCTGCATTTAGTAAGTTTCCCCTGTACCCTCCTACGATGCACCGTAGGTGTGCCCCCACCAATTACCCTCCCTCCACCCCAATCTCCCCCTACTCCTTCCTTCCCATATTCTTATGCTATAGTTGGGTTATAGCCTTCATATGAACCTTTAAATTAGCTTCATAGTAGGGCTGAGTACATTGGATACTTTTTCTTCCGTACTATGCAGCCTTAAAGAAAGATGGAGACTTTACCTTTTTCATGTTTACATGGATGGAGCTGGAACTCCTTCTCATCTTATCCTCAGGTTGTCTCTGAAGAGACGTGGGATAGGACAGCAAAGTTGCTCAAGAATTAACAGCTTGTTGTATCTTACACCTTTATTCTCTCCCCTAACCCCTCTGACATCATCTGTCTCTTCATCGCTGCAGTGTACCTTGCATCAGGTCCCTCACAACCAGAAAACTCCCCTGCCCTGCTTACTTTCCAGGACACCTGAGCTCTACCTCCAAAGATGAGGATCAAAACACCTGGAATGTGGCATTCATTCATTCATTCATTTGTCTTCAGTGAACTTTTTCCTTACAATGTGAATTTGGCATTTAAAGTTCGCAATATAATTTCTTTATGGGGAGATTTCCAGATACCCATAAGTAACATTTCTTTAAAAGCTAACTTAAATAAACATCTTAGTTGTATTATCTTCTATTTCCTTATTTAAAAAATGATAAAAGGATACCAAGGATACCAAATTTTTTTGCTTGGATGTAACTCTTCGCTAGTTTATTTTCTGGATTCTTGGTTTTGGTTAAGACCTTGTAGGAATTTTTTAAGTAAGAGAGAAAGAAAACTGTTTCTGTTTAGGTCCTAGGCCATTACCTTTACATCCAACTAAAATTATTCCCAAGATGGGGTCTTTTCTCTGTGACTTTATTGGACTGAGATGATAGACTTTTTCACAGTTAGATACTTGATTCATGGGGGCAAATTCAGCTCTGTTTTCCTGGTCCTGTGCTTTCTGTTCGGTTTCCTTCCTTCCTTCCTTCCTTCCTTCCTTCCTTCCTTCCTTCCTTCCTTCCTTCCTTCCTTCCTTCCTTCCTTCCCTTTCTTTCTTTCTTTCTTTCTATCCTTTCTTTTCTTTCTCTCTCTCTCATCTCTTCATGCACTCAGGGTCTGGTTCTGTGTTATATGCCAGGGATTCAACAATGAATAAGATTTCTGCCCTCAAGAAGTCATAGTAGAACAGGGGAACATGGACATATAAACAATTAATTGTATTAAAATCTAAGGAATACTGTTTCTTGTGAATATAAAATGTTAAAGGAGTCCAGATGAGGCTGCAGTTACATGTAAATAAGGGTGTGAGTTCATGGAAAATTCTTGAGACCTTGACATATGAGAAGAGTTTGTTGGGTGGAAATAGGAAGGCGAGGTAAAAGTGTGAACTTTAATACAGCTTGTTCTAGATTAGTAAGTGGACCAGGTGCCAGAGTATAGGGTTTGGGGAAAGTGAGTGGCTATATTTTCTAAAATTTCTTGATGTTTCAATCCATATGTCATATTATACCTTTATTAATATTATTAAAAAAGTAGCATTAGCATATGCACAAACATAGCAAAACCCAATTACATTCTAGCTTTTCTGGCCTAAGTAGTTTGCAGTTACTTTTAACTCACTCATGACTTTGATAGAAGAGAATGAAAAGGTACAAGTTTTAGACAGTTTACATTTTTTCCTATTAGATTTTGAATCAGAAAGTAGTTCCAGTATGTCAAAATTAGTTTCTAAACCTAGTAATGACAAATGGAAGTAGTTATTTTCTTTGTACATTTTTTTTTAAACCAGCCATCTTGTTCTTTCCATGAACAAATATATATCGATTCTTTAACTTGCTGAACAAGGAAACATAAATAAAATGCGCGGTCCTTGCTCTTGTGAGAGTGACTGCTGGCCAGGGCGATGGCCGTGCCCTCTGCTAAGTGCTGTGCTAGAAACATGCTCAGGAAACAGATCTGGCCCTTAATAGGGGCGACAATGAGGAGCAGTGGTGGACAGGGCCATAGATCATGGAAGATTTCCTGGAAAAACTAGTGCTTGAGCTGAGTCTCGAGGACAGATAAAAATTAGCTAGGCAAGGGGTGTGCTCAGAGCAGGGCGCCTGAAAAATGGCTTCTCTGTCTATAACACACCCAACAGGAAGCTGGGGTCATTGTGATGAGGAGCACAAAACCTGTGGCCTCCCTACGAACCAGTTCCCTACATGTGAAAAAGAAGAAAAAATTATGAAATGTGTGTGGTGGGTGTATGGCTGATCACTGTATGATTTTTTCCAAATGCAGTGTGTGTTTGAAAAATTGCCTACTAAAATATTGGAAAATTAAAAGAAAATATTAGCCAGGCAAAGCAGCAAGGGATAGAGAGAATGGTGTTCTGAGCAGAAAGAAAAACAAATGTAAAGGCAGAGAGGCACGGGACAGTTGAGAGCTGCAAATGGTTTTCTTCTGGTTGGCTTGAAAGGTGAGCGGGCTGAGTGGTGAGTGATGGGCTAAAGAGACAGCCAGGGGCAGACCGTAGAGAATCTTGGGAGATGGGTTAAGGAATTTTGATTTTATTATCAAATTGTGAGGAGCCATTGACAAACAAGGCCAGACCTAGTTGTAGTGGGGCATGGAGTCACAATTCTGTGTTGACTTTGATGCGGAGAAACCCCCAAACAGGGTGGTCATCTAGAGGTGGCTTTAGTGATCCCACGAGACAGTGCTGAGGGCTGACCGAGGCAGTGTTGGTGGGTTTGAGGGTGGCTGAAGAGAAAGAGATAGGCACTCGGAGGGATGTGAAGAGGGGGAACGACTGACAACTGGTGGTTCCCTGGAAATGCAGGGTAAGGGACAGGGAGGTATGAAGGATGCCCCAGATTCTCTGCCTTGGGTGGGTAGTGCCACCCACTATGAGGGGAATTCAGAAATGAGGAAGAATCAGCAGATTTGGGAGTGAGAGAAGCTGAAAAGTTCCATTTTAGGTGTGTTGAGTTCGAGGCAGCTAAGAGTAAATAAGTGTGCTGAAGACAGCTGGGCATATGGGCTACTCACTCTCTTCATAAAAAACTAGTTTCTCAATAACCTTTGCAGCTGGGGCACCCTTGAGATCACTTAGGATGAATGTACAGGATGAGGAGGAGAGATGTGATATCGGGGGCAGGAAAAATAGCTCAAAGAGTATGAGGGGGTTTGCCTGGAGTGCCTGGAATGCTAGACAAATGTGATGCCCTAGGATCCCAGATTCAATGGACTTTTCTACATAGAGTTTTCTGGCTTAACTTTAATTGTTAACGTAAGTATTCTTCAAGTACCATTTCATAGTTGCAACCAAATGAATCGAATGCATTTAAATACAAAGATTTAAGAAATATTTATTCTAATTAAATGTCTAACATTTTGACAATATTTGTTTCATACAATCACATTGTAAGTGCTGAATAGAGTGTATTGTTAATCCTACCAGTAGGTGCCACTAAGAACACCAGAGAAGGATCCTGTAGGAAAACCATAGTGAAGTCAAATGAGGAATGCAAAAGCTTGGAACTTTAACTAAGTTTCTTCCTCTGTCACAATTACAGGATGGTTCAGCAATTTGCTGTGGACTTTGAGAAGAGAATCGAAGGTTCAGGGGACCAAGTGGATACCCTGGAACTCTCAGGTGGTGCTAAGATCAATCGTATTTTCCATGAACGCTTTCCTTTTGAGATAGTAAAGGTTTGTACCATTTTTTTTCTTTTGTTTCATTCATTCCATATTCTACTTTACAGAACTCTTGATAAAATAGTATGTCAGTGTTATGAGACAAAGATAGTTCTTTGAATAAAAACCTCCATGCTCAGGTAATGAAATTCAGGAGAGAAATAGTCTGGTTTTACTTAATGGGATCTAACTACATTATTTCAAAAAACACATTCCTATGGTGGTTACTTGTTGTCTGGTAAATTTAAAAGGGTTTCTTCAGCACCTTCTATGCACCAAAGTTTTAGGTGCCAATGATCAGAGCAGAGAAGGTCCTTGCCTGCGTAGGAAGGAAAAACAGAAAATTAGCAAGTAGACAAAATGAGAAAATATCAAGTGCTTTTATGACATGAGAGATGGGAACTGAGCAAGCTACTTTTGAAGGAGTTTTTGGAAAGTTCTGTCTGCATAGGGGCCATCTAAGCTGAGCCCAGAGTGCTATGAATGGTGGTCCCCATAGACTATGCTACTTGCCTTGTAACAGTCTGGGCGAGGAAGGTCACTCAAGGCAGACGCAGCAAACTTGGGCCCAAGCCCTAAAGTGGGAAGGAGTGTGGCATATGAAGAACTGATGAGGCTGTGGAAGGGGAGGGGTATGTCAGGGATGGGGAAAGAAAAGAAGCTCAAGTTCATGCAGCAGGGCTGTCTAGGTTCATGTGGACATAAGATGTTTACATTTAAAATTGGGAAGTTACAGGAGAGTTGTAAGCAAGGGTATGACTCGAGTTGGTTGATTATTCTAAAAGGAGACTATGCCTGCTGTATTGTAAAGGGGCAAGGACAAGGCAGTTCAGGAAAAGAGAGGGGCCAGACCAGGGTAGATGCACTTTCTGTAGGTCCTGAAGCTTGTACAATTTTGAAGGCCCCCTAAGGGAAGAGGAATACAAACTTAAAAACACATAGACACAGAGTCTTGAAAGAGGCTAGTGCCAGGGAGAAATCCTGAAACATACAGTTCCCTGGCTTCTCAGTGGAAATGCCCTGGCAAGAAAAGGTGGCAAGAAATGGATGACTTTGATATTTTGGAGGTATGGTCTATAGGGCTTGAACTGATATGGGGAAAGGAAGAAAGAAGATTTGAGATGATTCTTAAGGTTTTGGCTTTCACAGCTGAGTGAATGGTGGAGCCCATCAGATGGAGAAAACTGAAGAAAAGCTGCTTGTGTGGTGATGTGAATCAAGAGTTGTGTTTTGGGCATGCTAAGGGTCAAATGCCCAACAGGCAGTAAAGTCTTTTTTAGGGACTACACTATTTGCCTCACATACAAAGAAGCGGGTGCTAATGTCTTGCCGTGGGAGGCAGATGAGTAAATAGATAGTTTCATTAACACCGGGTGTTATGGAAACAGCCCACAGACGTAAATCCCAGCCCAAATGTTTAAGGGAGCCAGACTTACGAGCTGAGTTTGGAAGGATGAGCAGCTAGTTCAGCAGGAGGAGGCAGGTAGGACAAGAGGGTGTTTCAGACAAAAAGGGGGGAGCAATAAAAGCTGTGAGCTGTGAGGCTAGAGGGTGTGGATAGGCACCTGAAGCAATCCATCATCCTAGGGCACAACGTGTGTGGGGGAAACAGACAGACAATGAGGCTGGAGAGGGCAAGTCTCTGAAAGCAGAGGCTGGACTCGGTGTTCCCTGAATATTCTTTGCAGGTCTAAGCTCTCTGACACTTTGATCCTACTTCCAAGCAGATTTACGGTTTTTAGGACTTCTGGGAAATATTTATTCAGCAATCTCTCCTGTGTTGGCTTGGTGAAATATTAATTTTCTTCTACAAAGAAGCCTTGTGCTTGTGCTCAGGTGGTTAAAATGGGGGGGGGGACAAAACGTGGTCATTGTTAATTTCAGGACAGCTGCACTGCTGTTGCATGTCGAGGGAATGCCCTCATGTATATACTGGCCTGTGCCTTCAAATTTACTTATATTCACATAAGAATGAAGAATTATGTATTTCAAGTGAATGGCTAGATTTATGTCCAGAAGGCATGCTTTATGCATTGCACCCTGTATCTAAGCTAGAGTTAAAATCTGTTGTGGTAAAACTCCCAGAAATCCCTAGTGTTCTATGTTGCCTTGAACTTTATATAAACAGATGTTTTGACCATCTGGGTCTAGGTTAGGAGAGACATAAGTATCCATTTATTAATAACTAAGTCAAGTCTCATTCTGTATATTCAACAATATTATTAGTCCACGGAATTAATATGGCTCATTTTGCATCTGCAGATGGAGTTCAATGAGAAAGAATTGCGAAGAGAAATAAGCTATGCAATCAAAAACATACACGGAATCAGGCAAGTGGTTCACATTTTTCTTGTCTTCAGTTCAAGCTACCATAAGAAAACAAATGTTTATAAATGGCTGGTAAAGTAGCCTTTTCATCACTGAACAGAGTACAGAGGTGGGAATAAGAAATAGGAGATCCTAGTTTTGCATTTAATGATGGCTTCCCGTATTGTTATAATCAGTTTTTTCCAATTAAAAAAAGCAAAAATGCTCTCTGCACTCTGTACAATAGAATTCACAGATGAGCCTTTGGCTCTGGTTTCCAGGGTCTTCAGTTTTAGGGAGGGAGGCCTGATGTGCTCCTAAGTGATCGTTACTTACACAGAGAAATGGATAGATTGATTTTGGCTGGAGTTGTGGATCAAGACTGGGAAAGATTACTGGAGGTGTTACTTTTGAGTTCATCCTTGCCTGTGCAGAGAATGACTTCAATAGGCCAAGCTGTATTTTGTGTGTGTGTGTGCCTGTGTATACGTATGTGTATAGCTCAGCTCAAGCTGTTACAATAGCAGCTTATGAACAGCAGAAATTTGTTTCTCATAGTCCTGGAGGCTGGAGGTCTAAGATCAGAGTACCAGCATGAGGGTTCTGGTTAGAATCCTCTTCTAGGTTGAAGACTGCTGACTTCCCGTGGTACCCTCCTATGGTGGAAAGAGACCTAGTTCCCAGACTTTTTTTATAGGAGCTCTAACCCTATTCGTGAAGGCCCCATCCTAATGACCTAATTACCTCTCCAAGGCCCTACTTCCCTAAAACCATCACATTGAGGGGATAGGGTTTTTTTTTTTTGAGACAGAGCCTCAAGCTGTCACTCTGGATAGAGTGCTGTGGCGTCACAGCTCATAGCAACCTCCAATTCCTGGGCTCAAGCGAGTCTCCTGCCTCCGTCTCCCAAGTAGCTGGGACTATAGGTGCCCTCCGCAATGCCTAGCCATTTTTTGGTTGCAGCCAACATTGTTGTTTGGTGGGCCTGGGCTGGATTCAAACCCACCAGCTCAAGTGTACGTGGCTGGCGCCTTAGCCCGTTGAGCCACAGGTGCCGAGCCAGGGAATAGGGTTTTAACACACATGTTTCTTGGTTCATGCACCGAGGGTAAACATAATTTAATGAGCATATGTTAAATCGAAGCATCCTGAATTAAGGTAATAAAACTTAGGCTGCCCAGTCCATAGATTACCTCATGAATCTATGAGGAGGAGATTCCCTATCTGTTGTCAGCTGTGACTTGGCATTTGCTAATGGGCCAATTGAGGTATGTTGGAAAGAGACCCTGTAAGTCTCTTTGCATGAGTAGTAGAAGCCATCTTTGCATGAGGAACCTGATGGAAGAGATGTTTTATTTTTCCTCCATGTTTTGCTAACACTGAGAGCCAACCATTAGCCAGGGAGAGAGATGGTCTGTGTGGGGCAAACCAAGATTAATGGGGTAACACCTCTATCTCTAGGATAGTAATGGGATTGAAACACATGCCTGGCTTATTGCAGAGTGAAGTAAAATGTTGAGGTTCAGAGAAGGAAGACCTTCTTAGCAGCAAGACTGGGCAGGAGTGTGGGGAAGTGGTTGCTTTTGATCTAGGCTTTGAAAACCTGGTGGAATTTGGGTAGGCTGAAGTTGTGGAAAGGATGAAGTGAATATCCCAGGCAAAGGCAAAGACATAAAATATTAGTATGAATAAAGGCAAATTGAGTGAGACATCAGGTGCATGAAGAAGGAGGAAAAGAACTATAAAGGAAGAGTAGAGGCAGACAGTGGACAGTTTTTAATATTAGACTAAATGATTTGGATTTTATTCTGTGTCCAGTGTGGACAAATTACAGTGACGGTGTAATATGATTACTACAGTTAGACACAGAGGTGAGGACTGGGTGCTAAGTGAATGATAGGAGGGGAAGCTGAGTAAAGCTGGTGGGAGGGAAGAAGTAAAGACATTTCCTCAGGGTCGTGCTCTACCATTGAGCCTCGAAGGAAGAGAAGTTAATCAGATAAAAGGGAGAAGGGGAGGAGAAGAGCATTTGGAAGGGGAAGGTCCAGTGCCCAAACCTTAAGTCATGGCGGATGCTCAGAGCTTAGGGAGCCCTCTTGTTGTAGCTCTTCTCTGTTGACTTTTTGTTTACATATGAGTGATCATTTTTCACTTTTTATGAAACACACACACGCATCCACATGAACATGTACAGTATATTAGCTTCCCTGACCTCCTCCTCGGCATAAGGAAAGCATTATTTTGACACAAGTTTGAATTAATTTTAGCCATAAGGAAGATTCTTTCTATTTTGCCTATAATTTATAATTTTTATAAATTATAAAATCCATAATCTAGGTATCTTGAAATATTGAAATTAGTCTTTGGCCCCGCTTACTATCCTCTTCCTTTAACAGGCCAGGACCTTAGGTTGGGAACCACCAAGCTCACTGTAATATAAAAGCTCTGTGAAAAGAATAAGTCAAGTAATTCAGAGACTCCACTATTGCAATGTACCAAAAACAAGGCTTTCTTGCCACTCCACAAAGGGCAAGAGAGGACTACTTTGGGAATCTTTTAGCAATAGGAATTTAAATTTAGGGCACCATTTTTATTGTAGCATTTTTTTTTAATCGCTGTAAAACAGTGAGGTAAGACAAATTACAGGTAAATATTTGTTAAAGGTCATGTTGGAGGCCATGTAAACATTTTGGACGCTATTTTTAGCTAGTGTAATCTTCTGTAGATATGGACCTTTTATTATGGTTTAGCAATAATGAAGATATTACAATAACAGTGCTATGGATAACTTGGTCTGTTGCACTTAATTTAAGTGGCATCTTCATTTAAACATATATCAAAAGATTATTGAGTATAACTCAATTTTTAACAATCTCATGTGCTCTTTTTTTCTCATGATCAGGACAGGGTTGTTTACTCCAGATATGGCATTTGAAGCAATAGTCAAGAAACAGATCGTGAAGCTGAAAGGGCCTTCCCTGAAGAGTGTAGATTTGGTAATACAAGAATTAATCAACACCGTCAAAAAGTGTACCAAAAAGGTAAGTTTGGATTATTTAAGTTTTTAGCAAGTGACTATTGGTTTCATTCATCTTTCCTAGATTATTGCTTGATTCTCTTTCCCTAACAACCCACTACCCTGCTTTGTTATAGACAATGTGCGGTTGCCTAAGGGGAAGGCTTGTGGAAATTGCTTTCATGATGGCAGACATACTGTCTTCTATCATTCCAAATAGGGTTGCTTAGACCAGAAAGAGTATATTTTAGTCACCTGTATTTTCTTCTTGTCATAAACAGAGAAATGACTTTGGGTAAATGCACTAAATTAGTTTTTCCTGTGGTACATGGATGGGGGTGCCTTTTAGGAAAAGGCACTCGTTGATGTTGTGTATGTCCGTAAGAAATTCTTCTAAATTATGGATGAATTCCACTTGAACCTGAGTATTCTGAGAGTGGCAGTGTAGTGTAGCAGATAAGAGCCCAGCCTCCGAGGTCCAAGTCCTGGCCCTCATACTTAACTTTCTGTGTGGCCTCAGTCATGATACTAATTCTTGTTAGTCTTGTTAATTTATCCATGAAGTGGGGAAGATGATGATAATAATATCCCCATCTTGGTGACAATTAAAAAAACTGAGATCTGATCCTACAGGGCACCTAACACACCAATTACCTGCTGAAGTGCTCAGTAAATGGTGGCTTATCTATAAATTACTACTCTGGTAGCAGCCAGTATTCCCATTTCTGCTGTAGAGTGATGAGGAGAGACTTCCCAGTTTGGGAGACTCCTCCTTCCCTGAGGAATATGAAGAATGTGTGCTGAATTCCTTGGGACATGAAAGGGGTGTCTTGTAGCGGAAAATGTAAGAGAGTTGGTGATGGTGTCTAGGGTAGCATGGGCTTCCCATCACAGTTAACAGTGGTGTTTTGAGCACTTCTTGAAAGTATTGATACTTCTGTGTTTGTTATTTTTTGTTACCTTTCCCTGTATATGTAGTCACTAGGAATAACCTTTGGGAAAAACTAGTGGGAAAAAAAGAGAAAGAATGAGAGAATGTGAATGACTATGAATTTTGGTCCCCAGCAGAAAAAGCTCAGGTTAAGAAAAGATGCACGTAATGAAAGAAGCCAACGGGCTGAATTCCTAGATGTGAATCATAAAAGAAAAGGAATAAGTGGAAGTAGCTTGGGACCCAGAAGTAGCTCCAGAGGTTCAGAACCCTTCTCCAGAGCTCTTTACTATTCTTCCTCCTTGTTCCCTAAACAAAGCAACGGAGATATGGGATGGAGGGACAGGGAAAAGAATGTACATGAGGATGAAAACTTTGTTTGGAAACGTGAAGCCAGTTAATAACACTTCACATGACTGCTACCCTTGTCTGCCCTTCGAAATGCAACCTATCTTGTCACCTATACAATTATAGCTCTCTTAATCCATCTCTTATCTGACTTACAGGATTAATTGATACTGCATTCCCCATTAACCACAAGGATCGCCCCCCTCAGCCAGAAGGCTTCTTTTTTAGGTGGCCCATGTACTCTTGAGCCCACCAATTAACTTTTTCTTTTCTTTTTACAAGGATGTATTTGTCTCAAACCTATTTATCCAGTTGTATTGCTTACATATACTTATTTATATACTTTAAATGAAGAGTAAATAAGTTGATCAAATTCAGAAAAGATGTTTTGTTTCTATGAAAACGAAGCTGAATTAGTTAGCTGCAATAACTTCATTACTGACTGGGCAGGATAACTGCAAAAGAATGTGTGTATTTGGGAAGGGGACTTATAAAAATCTAGCTAGGTTCTGCATTTATGAGTTCACAAGTGAAGGTTCTCCCTTCACTTTAAAGAAAGCAAAACTGGAAATGGTAGATGAAGGATGTGGTTTATATAAGACAGAAGATGCATAACTCCAATCAGCAGATCCATATGAAGAGAACAGGCCTCAGCCTCACATCAAAAGATTGGCACATGTGTGTACATTTATGTTTTAAGTTATAGAAAGTGTTTAGGGTATGTATGAATCATTTTTTATCATTTCCCATTTTATCTGACTTACTGGAAAACCAACAATCAGTTCCGATGGCCTGGGATGAGACAGCTTGTTCCCAGACATGTTTTGGCTTCTATTCTTGTTCTCCATCCTTTGAACCTCCCTTTCCAGTCTGCTCCTTGGAACAGTCTCCTATATATTTTTATTGTCTTCTCTAAACATTCTATAGTTTTCCTGAAATAAAATAAATAAAATAAAATCTAGCTTTATCCCTGAGGTTATTGTTTACCCCATTGCTTTCTTCAGTGAAGGATATTTGTTGGCCCAAACAAAGAAAATCTAAGGGCTTTGATCAGGCATGACCTTTGCCTACTTCCCTTTCTGTGGCTTCCAAACACTATTCCTTCACCTTCCTGTCAAAAGTCTTCCATGAAGGCCACAGTCGTACCAGCTGTCCGACCTCTTCCCTTATATTCACCATCCCCACCAATCCTTGGTCACTCACTTATATTCATCAGGACCTTTAGAACCCTGCCTACATTCTTCCTATCTATCCCAAGTTCAGCCTAAACTTGGAAGACCTCAGTGTCTGGGCAGAGATCATGTCCAACATGCAGCACCTGCTGTTCTTGAGATCTCTGGCTCCAGCAGCTCTCGAGTCTGTCCATGCTTAGCACCATACTTCCCTGAGCACTCCTAGCCATTATCAGCAAATGTTTTTCCAAGACATTATAAACTGTCTTTCCAGGGGTTGCAGAATGATCGCTCCTGCCTACCATCTTTAGATTTTGAGCTAACTGGTTGATCAGTAGAAGAACTCCATTTTGAAAGTTTAATGTCCACTTCACTGCTGGTGGATCTAGATTGGGACACGTGTCTGGGACGCATCACTAAAGTGGAAGCCTCCTGGCTCGGTGCCCATAGCACAGTGGTTACGGTGCCAGCCACATACACCCAGGCTGGCAGGGTTGAACCCAGCCTGGACCTGCTAAACAACAATGACAACTGCAACAAAAAATAGCTGGGCACTGTGGCAGCTGCCTGTAGTCCCAGCTACTTGGGAGGCTGAGGCAAGAGAATCACCTAAGCCCAGAAGCTAGAGGTTGCTGTGAGCTGTGATGCCACAGCACTCTACCTGGGGTGACATAGTAAGACTCTGTCTCAAAAAACCAAAACAAACTAAAACAAAATACATAAAGTGGGAGCCTCCTGTTACTGCCTTTTCCTGCTCAAAAGGATAGTTGGAGCAGACACATATGTGCCTTACCTTTTCTATATTATTTCAGCTCTACTTGGATTAACTTTGCCATCTGATAAAACTCTCAAGCTAATAAAACTTTACAATTAGATCCATTTTGTCCAAGGTTCCCGAAGAGTTTGGAGATAATCATCCATTTGTATGAATTGGCGCCGCAGTACATTGAGTCTCTTACCCTAGTCTAATCTTAGGTGGTGCATAGTAACGCTTTAGCATATTATCAATTGGTGACTTTTTGTATTCTCCCCAACAGACTGTTAAACTTTTAACAGTCTCTTCAAGACACCTCACTCGCCACTTTCAGGGATGATTTCACAGATAAAATAGGGCTCCATAAAGGAGAACATTGATTTCTTGTCTTCTCAGCCCCAAACTTGCCTGTATTCATAGCCTCACTCTCTATCTCTGCTGAGGTAGTATTCCTGATCTATACTCTCACTTAAAGAAAGTATTCTTTTGATTCTTCTGTTTTTTGAATCCTCACCTTCTCTATCACAAGCTTAAAAAAGTCAGCATATAAATATATTTGTGTCTGTTCTTATTTTAAAAAGAGGGATGATAAAAACCTATCCTGTTGCCCTATTTTTCCCCTCTGAATGGCCAGACTCCTTGGGAAAACAGTAATTTATGCTTTGCTATCTTTACTGTCTTGTCTCCAGTAAATTTCTCAGCTGAAATCTGGCTTCACCCCACCACTCCATGGAAATGATTATGGCCAAATCCAGCTAGAGTTCTGATTGCCAAACGTAGTGGACACTCTTATCCCTGATGCTATGTTCTGCCCTCTTTTTGAAGCGGTCTTCTCTGTCTCATGGGCTCTTCTGTCTTTCTCTTGACTTCCTCCCCCAGCTCCTTCAGGTATGTGTGTGCTTTTGCCGGCCTCTCAACACTGGAGTCCTGTGGACCTTGCTCCTGGTTTTCTTCTCCTATTTTTTTTCTCTCTGGCGGATCACACCTTAAAAATATTGGTGTTCCCAAATCTATACCTCCAGTTCAAGCATCTACAGACCACTGCTACTATTCTCTTTCCATATGAGGCCCTAAATATGTGTGTGTGTGCATGTGTATTTATCCTGCATCACCCAGCATCTTCTATCTTCCTACCTGATCTTTCTACCTCCCAGCCTGGTCACCTCAAATTCATCCTACCTGCTGTTTTCAAAGTGATCTTTCTATAATAAAATACAGATATACATATGCATGTGTGTGTATTTATGTTTGTGTATATCCTTAAAATGATTCAGTGGCTCCTCAGAGCCTTGAGAGTCAAGTTCAGCTCATTTGGGGTTGTACTTACTTTCCCCGTCTGCTCTCTGAATACCTCTGCAACCACACCGCTGGTTACACCGCCTGCCTCAGACATCCCAAGGGATTGGCCTTCTCCTCAAAGATTGTTTAGGTCTTTGGCCTTTGCATAATTGATTCCTGTTTTCTAGAATGTGTTCCATTCCCTCCTGGCTTTCTTGGCCATCCTATCTTGTTTTTAAGAGCCAGCCCAGTCATGATTTTTTCTTTAATCTCCTCCTGGGGGCCTCTGTGAGTCCATCCCTAGTCTCTATCCGTACTCCCTTCTGAGTGCTGCAGTTGTTACCCTGTGATTTCCATCACAGCACTTACGATGCTCTATGTGTATTATGTACTGTGATTTGTTTATATTTATTTGTTTATGTGTGTGCCTCTCTTGCCGAGTATAAGCTCCTTTTATGAAAGATTTGGGCATTGTATCTTCTTCTCTCTAGGACCTGACGTGGTGACTTACCCTACACAAGGGGGAGTCTATAAATACTAACATGTTAGATGTTCTAAAGTTACCCCAAGGCCAAAGAAATATGTAGTTGGTTCAAAAAGAGTATTTTAGTCACCTCTTTCAAAATGATGAAATGATATTTCTTTGAAATATCTATCCTTTTCCTTGTGCCTCACTTTTACAGTTTTGACATTTGGCCTTGTCACTTTGGCCTTCACCTTCTTTTATTTTAAAACTGGTATAATTAAAATCTTTTGCAAAGCATAGTAGTTCTAGTTAACTATGCTGGGACTTTATCACTTGTCCTCTTTTGAACTTGAGCGATAGATAAGGTGACTATATAATTTATGGTCCAATGCAGGAGATTTTTGTGATAGAAAGAGGGTGTTCTTAGTACTTTCATTGGAGTAACAGGAAGGCCCTGAGATTTGCCCAGGCAATGTGGAAATGTAGAGCTGTTCTAGCCATATCATAATTATATATGTGCCTGTTTCTCTCACAGCATTTATATACATAAACTTAAAACACTGTTTTCATTTGCAACTCATGTTGGATGCCTTATGTGCAAAATTTTAACTATCTTTTTTTTTTTCTTAAACCACATAAATAAACATCAGTGAAAAACATATGGGATTTATGTGTGTTCAAATAACAAAGCACAAAGCTAGACTTCTAACCCGGGGGAACGCATTTCTTCTCAGATATTTTCTCACTGTTGTCTCTGGGGCCCTGGAGGACAAGACAGGAACACTGGAGCTCTGTGAGCTTCTTGGCTTCACTCCAGGGACATCTGAACTTTGGGATTTTTCTCGTGGGCATCACTTTTCAGCTGCTTTCCTTTGCCTTGTTTTCTCCAGTGCATCGTCATGGGGTGCTGAAGGTCTTTTCAGGAAGCACTGAGAGGAACATCTTGTTTTTTTAACCATAGTTTAGCAACTGTGCCATTTAATGGCCCCTTGAGAAGCCACATTCTTGGATCACCATCATACCAATTAATTGATTTTTTTTTCCTGCTTAGAAAAAGAAATGTTTGCCAAAAAAAAAAGAGGATACTTTAGTTGGCTATTAGAAATGCAGGAAAAGATTTTTCTATTAAAAAGTGCTGTTAGAATAAATGGTGAATTTTACACTGCATTAGGCAGGTAAATATCTGGTCCTGAATACTCATAACTAAACAAGTGAATCCAAAGTCTACAAGGTCCTACATGATCTAGTCCCACTTAGAGTCTCTCAAATCATCCTCCTGCCCAGTTCTCTCCAGCTCCACTGGTTTCCTGGTTTCTTCAATAGGCCAAGGAAATCAGACCACAGTGCATTCGCATTTTGGTTCTCAGTGTTAGAAGTGCTGTGCCTGAGAACATCTGCATGTAGCAGCCCCTCTGCTCGCATGCCACCTACTCAGACTATTTCTCTGACTTCCCTGTCACATCCGCACAGCCCTCTCCCTAAACATGCACGGCCAGAGATACACACCCCTCTGCATACTATCCATCTACTTAGGCAACTTTTTCTTTGCATTGCATAGGACTGTGTGAATTACGCTATACATATCTTTTGCTATTGTTATTATAGGACAATGAAGGGGGCTTGAGAATGTAAGCTCCATCAGAGTAAGGGCTTGGTTTATTAAGCTCATTGCTCTATTTGTAACCCCTCAAATAGCCAGGCTTTCAGTAATAATTATTGCATGAATAATGGACAGAATAAATGAATCATGTCTCACTGACTTGGCAGCTAATGCTCAGTTTGGTTGAAGTAGAAGGAAGACAGTGGCTGAAAGCATCATACTCAAATAAGCCCTTTTTAAAAAAAATTTATTGTCTTTATTATTAAATCATAGCTGTGTACAATAGTGCAATCAAGGGGTACAATGTGCTGGTTTCATATACAATCTTAATTTTCATCAAACTGATTAACATAGCCTTCCTGGCATTTTCTGTTATTAGATGAAGACATTTGTATTCTGCATTTAGTAAGGTTCGCCTGTACCTTTCTAAGATGCACCGTAGGTGTGGCCCCACCAATTACCCTCCCCCCACCCCCAACAACCCCCACACCACCACCATCGA